>BCIL01000024.1:104095-206232 GCA_001599955.1 Cystobasidium pallidum | reverse complement strand
TCCTCTTCAAAAAAAGTAGTGACCTTTTCCGGCAGGCCAAAAAACACGTGACCGGGGACACAAAAGGGGTCGATTCAAGCTGACCTGCACCATACCAATTTCCGCTTTATAGTCACAGCAGCTGTACTTGAAGGTAACACACGCGAGGCCTCCTGCTGGAATGAAGCGCCGTCTGGAAGGCTATACAACATGTATGCTTCGGGTGTCGTAGTAACATCACTGGTCAGGCTCGGCAGAGGGTGGCTACTTTGTACATCCGGCTACGACTGGAACGTTCGCCGAGAGGGACAATGTGACGCATCAATAATAGCTCCTATGTCCCGTCTAATCGACTTGCCATGAAGAACGAAAGCAAGCTTTCATTTGCATCGAGTTGTTTCGGAGGAGTGGCGATGAGGTCATGATCAATTGTGTCAAATGCCGGACCGAAACTGCCAATGGGGCCCCGCAAATAGACCAGGGTGAGGTGCATGAACATCGGGTCTTTCCTTCCTGGCAGACGGTACCCTACCCATAGCGGTACTACTACTGCACTGGACACAAAAGCGCCCGAGTTCCATCTGCATAGCGTCCCCTCTTCCTATCTCTGCAATCATGCCCGGAGTACCCGAGCCGCCCAAACCCCGCGAAGAGCATGGACAAGGACAGAAGCGCGAGGAGTTGCAGTCGGACGAGCCTGCAAACGGAGGTACTCTCACGGAGAAGCAGGTAGAGGAGATCAAGCATGATCCCAAGGCTGTCGTCCACTGTGAGCTTCAGGAAGAGCTGGACAAGGACTTCGAGCAGCGAGGCCTGCGTTTCGACAAGCCCACGGAGGGCGAAGAGGGCAACAAAGACAGTGCCGACAAGCAAGGTGGTGATGGAAACGCCAATCAAGAGAAGCCTGCTGCCTAATGGATATCCTTCCTGTGTGCTGGGTGAGTGCGCCACCTTTTCCCTGGCTTCCAGCTGACCCATGTTTCCCGTCGGTCCATCTTGCCGCAGTAAAGTGAGGATTTGTGCAGTCAGAGTAGAGCATATGAGACGTAGTACAGAAAGGTAGATTTGCAAGGTGCGATACCAGAGAAGCCAGAGATGATAGCGAGGCTGAAACTTCCTCGCTCTTTACGTCTCCCCATCGCAATGGTGAATTGGTCCCCACACTCCAGGGATGCAGTCATACAAGCAGAAAGTACACAACTACATCATGTCCATCATGCAGTACATTTGGAATCGCAGATTAACCCTAGTTTGTTTTGGGAAAGACACAAAGGACTTTTTCCTCTGTCCGCTGTAGCCATTGTCAGATGAAAGTAACCATTCTCATCCATGCTCTTGCGTTGGGCCCCTCATTTGAGCAGCGGTTGCAGTCCGGCGCCCGCTTTGCCAAATCCGCCAATTGTTACCTCTCGGGTGCATTGAAGGGGGAGATTAAGCTCCTCCGCTCGGTTGAATGCTTGTATCTTGCACGCAGGGCTCTGTCCGCGATTTCACATCGCACGTGACTTGACAAAAGCTCTCGGATCAATCTACCAATAAATGGGAGGGGTAATGAAGCTATACTCTAGGTAAGTGATCTAAACCTAGTTTCGGCTGCGGAAGTCTATCTCCCTATGATTGCAAGAGTCTGACACCCTCTGTTCCTGGACATGACAGCCCTAATATTCTGGTGGCGAATGATGACGAGGTTCACCTGCTGTCAACGAGGGAGCCCTATCTTAGGGTTTAAAGATGTACAAGCCATTTGGACACCTTTCCCACCTTTCCAATACTTGTGCCACCTGTTTCTTCTGTCTTGTCCTT
This sequence comes from Cystobasidium pallidum, assembly GCA_001599955.1. NCBI lineage: Eukaryota > Fungi > Basidiomycota > Cystobasidiomycetes > Cystobasidiales > Cystobasidiaceae > Cystobasidium > Cystobasidium pallidum. Next base: position 204,450 of record BCIL01000024.1, on the reverse strand, counting down.
CGTGGTCGTGTCCTATTGACGTGATCGAGTGTCCATTATTGGACTTCCAGCAGCACGCTACTGTTGGATGAAACCCACATCGTCCATACCGAACACACCGCCCTCACGCTGCGCAGTGTTGGATGCGCTCGAGGGCGCTCTCTGCAGTCGTTGCGGGTGTAGTGTCCTCCTCTGACGGGCGTGATGGACAGTACACGCCGCGGACATCTGCGAGCCGGCAGATCGTGGATGTAGACAGCGAAGACAACGGCAGCAGCAGCAGCGACAGGGATGCAGCCAGTATCGACTTGCTGGCTCGGAATAGCATGTCCAGTCCCGGTGGTGACGAGGCGGCCCGTCCCATTGCTTCGAGACCCAACTCGGCCAGCACCACCATTATGTCGCCGCCGGAATCAGCACCTCCAGCATCGACCAGCTTTCTTCGAGAGCGGAGCCATGCGGATATGATGACTGACTCGGATAACAACGATGAGGACGATGAACAATCCTCTGCTCGAATGACGCCTCATTCCCTAGATGCTCGTCTGAACCACCGCTTCAGCAGTCCCGCTCTTGGGCGGCGGCGTTACCCATCTTCGAGCATTAGTGCCGGTTCGGGCAAAGCGCCAGCATCGTCTGCAAGGACAGGGCCGTCTAGCAGATCGCGACGGACCTCGACCTCGTTCAGTCAGCCGCACCATAGTCCTGCTCCTGCTATGTTCGACGTGAAAGGCAAGGGTGTTGCTCGCGACGGATACTATAACGTCGAGAACGATGATTCACAGGGGGAAACAGCAGGCAATGGTTTTGCTCTCCTAGCATATGATCACGGTGATGCGCGTCAAGGTGATCCAAGAACTGCTCCTCTCCTTCCACACCACCAAATCACAAATCGCAGATCAATATCGCATTCAGTTCCAACGAGACGCTACACTACAGCTTTCGATCCATCCATGGATACCCCTCATTTCAAACCCTCCAGTGTACTTACCCGCGAATCTTCCGATTTTTCTACGAGAGTAAAGAAGAAACGCTCTTACACCTTTTCAGGAGGGGGAGGAGGAATAGCTAGCGGAAAAAGGGCTAGCGGGGGGAAAAGCAAAGACGAACTATTGGGATCATCAAGTCCTGATCTTATGCAAGGTGGATTCACTCCACTGTCGTCATCACAGCACAATTCAGCTACTAGCAAGAGACGATCAAGCCATCTCCCTCGTTCAGCTTCAGACTTCATTTACCCTTCTGCTTCCGCTGGTATGTCTAGTAGTGATACCACGACAAAGTCTAAATACCCTAGGCATTCGAATTCAGGATCTACTTCACCATTATATCCTCGCAGCCATTCAGGGAACATCCTTAGTACACAGCGGCCCATCGCGACCGCTTCTTCGGCGACACGGTCTAGTACGCTACCGCCAGATCCAGAGCAAGAGAGTCCAGCGCTTCTTCGCAACAAGCTTTCAGGCTTACAAATGAAGAGTAAAAGCATATCTCGTATATCTCCTAATAAAACTACTTTTACTCCGCCACAAAAGACAAAAGAAGGCAACACCCTTTCTGCTCAGCCTTCAGCTAGGAAACGAGCTAAAAGCTCATTATATCCTCTAGAGGGAGGCAGAGAATCTGTGCCTCAAGGAAACTTGTCACCCTCGCTTCCACCAGCTAGATCTGTATCTTCGCAATCTCTCAAACGGTGGAATACGATAAGTGATCCGGAATCCGACCCTCAGTATGCCGCTACAGTATTTGCAAGGCAAGGTCGGGGAGATCATAACAGTCCAGGCAGGAGAGTCCATATGCATAGGGATGTGAGCGATTCGAGCCCTTTTGAGCCTCTATCGCAGCAAGACAAGACGGCTTTAAATCGAACAGTAGCGACGTCATTTCCCAAGAATGTGTCTGGATCGCAGCCTATCTCCATTGCGGCCTTGGTAAATGAAGATGCGCAAGCTGGATCTTTCGCGAATAGCGTGCCTGAGCAAGGGCCTTCGCTTCAGGAATTGCTAGGTACAGTGGACTTGAAGGGCGCGCTTACACTTGTCAGAGAAGCAGCTGGAAATATTGGAGAGGCAAACACGTTTCAGTCGACTGGTATTCGTACATCCCTCGACGCTCCTTCCACTTATCGACCACCAAGTTCTAGCCGAAACATAACTTTGAGTGACCGATCCTCTAGAACGTCGGCTGCTTCACCTGCTACAAATGGCTCAAATAAAACTAGCACACCTTTGCTATCAGGGCAGACTGAAGGTCTGGAATGGTCTAACAACGATAAGCATACTGAAACCCAGCTGCAGGCTTCCCCAACGGTTCACTTCGTGGCTCCAACGTACGATGTTGCATCGGAGAAGAAACGCAAAAGGATTTCAATGAAGCGTCTGTTGGGACACTCCAATACATCTCATAGCAGAACGTCAAGCCAGGAGACTTCAACATACCCGGATGATCGATCCTCAGTTTCTGGGAGCAGTCCAATCAATGTCGAACCAAATGAAGCCGTCCACATAACAGAAGAAGTGCGAAATAGAGTGGATCCTACGATGAGAAAATATATCGCATCAGTCAAGTCGGAAGTAGAAATACGTTATTTACCCATATATACTGCTATAGCAATGGGTCACGATCCTCCTAATCCGCTAGCTGTAGCTCGACATTTATATGCACAGGAAGAGGCATCAAAATCCAAGTCTGTATATAGCTTGTCACCGGATTCAAACTCGCATCAATGTATCGAGGAAGCTCAACCTTCAAGAAGAGCTGTCGGAGAAGCAGGTAACGGACAGCACGCTTCCCTTGCAGATAGAATCAGGAAGAAAGGACACAAGAGAAGTGTTTGGGAAGTTTGCCCTAGAGACATCGCCGCATTTACGATGGCCTCGAAGAATCCTAATATTAACGACCCTTATGGTCATCGCTCGGAAGTGCTGGAAACTTTTTCTAGAACAAAACATGCAAATCATAGACACGCATCTTCGGAAATCTCATTGGGAAGTCTTCCGTCCATCAATGAAGAAAGACCGCTACATGCATTCCGACCTGATAACCGACATGGCCTCTCTTCCGGTCCGAGCCGTTCAACTAGACAGGATAGAGGACAATCTGGTCTCCCTTATTCGCCTACTCGATCTAGATCTGGTCAATCGGATGCCTCATCGTACATCGCCTCAGACGATGCTATAGCAGCCGGTCATACTTCGCTCTTGGGAAAATCGACAAGCGACCTTGCGCCAGGCTTGGCTTCGGAAGGCCATTTACAGTCTTCACCCGAATACAGCAAGTTCAGTGCGTCGTTGCCGAACAATCACTCGGTCCATCACAAATCCAGTCTATCTTGGAGCAACAGGGGACTCAAATTGCTACGTGCCGATCCGCATTACTCGCATTCTTTACTTCGTCATTCGGGTAAATCTTCGCACGAAGAGCTTGAAAGTACTTCGTACCCTCTTGGAAGTGTTGGGAAAGGCGGAACAGAGAGTGAAGGTGGCTTAGGCGAAAAGAACACCTCATCTTTCCGACCTGCTTTCCATCGCTCTACCGTTAGTGATATTGGAGTACGCGCCAGAGACTTCAACACAGATGGAGCCTATCATAGACCCGGTATTACTAGGTCAATTTCAAAGGTAAGCTCTTTAGCCGGCTTCAGCAAAATAATGGCGGGCCGGAAGTCGATTCGGACGCTAGGGAGGCATGATGGATATAGGTCAAACACGGATAACGAAGAAAGTCGGTCCAACCAAGGGGCGCTGGGAGTCATAGGGTCTGATAACTTATCGCGTTCGGAGAATACAAGTCGTCAATCCAATCTCCCGCAGTCTGAGGTGGATCCGCATAATGCTGAAGAAAAGACTGAAGGCTCGGTGTTCGGGTTCCCTGAACTACATGTACAGGAGATAGACGTCGGCGATGAGGAGATGGATACAGTAGAAAGGTTTGTTCTTTCGTTGAAAACGCTTACCTGTTACCATGGCAGACTAACGATATACCTTGGGTGTTCAACTAGATTTCTGCACGAACTCAAGTCGAGCTTGTCGAAAGCAGAAGCTCTCGAACGTCGAACGCCGCCTAAAATGCAGACCTACGTTCAGAGCTACTACGATTATGATGCACAGCGCCTTCAAAAAGGGCAATTGGCTCTAGTCCAGCTACCTCCTCCACCTATGCTCTGTCGGCACTTCCGGTCAGGATTGCATGTTCCAGCTAATCAGGATGAAGCTAGTCTTTGTACGCCGGGACAAGAGGACACTAAGCTCAAGGACGACCGACATGATGCAAGCATCCATCGATCAGCATACATCGATAGACCCAGCTGTACTAGAAGAAGCTCAAACTCGTCCCTTGAGGATGATGAGAAAAGGACGCCTTTATTGGAAAAGGTCACGCACGAACTCGACGATGCCACTGATACACTCGAAAAAGCTATCAAGCGTAGTCAAGAGATCTTGGAGCAACAGGATTCTGCCAAAAGCAAAATAACAGAGACTGTTGACTTGGCTAATTCTGTTGAAACTTTGATTGGTGGCGAAGTCTTTCAGCAGGTAAGGAACAACCAAGCCTAGCGATATCAGAGTAGGGATGCAACTCACCCATACTGATTGACACCTTTCTTACAGCTACGTATGCTGGAAGACCATCTCATGCGCCTTACATATCATGCGACGGACAGCCGAGGCTACGCCGATGCTGCATGGGCAGTGCTATCGTACATTTTAAGGATTTTTTTCTGGTTTTCATGGATTGGAGTAACGTAAGCATCACTGCTATGTGCCTGAAGCTAGATAGTATACGCTGACGCTGATGTTCCTGTTTCCTAGTATATTGCGTCTCATCAAAGCAACGATAATGCTACCTTTTACTGTTGTTGTCACGATTCTACGCTGGATCTTCCTCTGATCCTACCACATACGGAAACATTAATCTTACTTTCCTGCTTTCAGAGCCAAAGTGCCATATGTAGCGAGTAACAGGGATGCATTTATATCTTGCATTGGGTGCATTGTGCATCTACCAGATTGTCTGGAGTACCCCGCTTTTCATTGTCCAATCTGAAGATCGTTTGGGGAAGATACACGGTACGGTACATGGCTTCTAACAGCGCTTCCACTGCAACCTCCCCTTTTCTTTTCTTTTCTTTTCTTTTCTTTTCTTTTCTTTTCTTTTCTTTTCTTTTCTTTTCTTTTCTTTTCTTTTCTTTTCTTTTCTTTTCTTTTCGTTTTCTTTTTCTTTTTTGTTTGACAGGCTGCCTGACGACATCACTTGGTCTAGGCTGTGCTCCCTACTTGCACACTCGTTCTGTCCGAATCTCAAGCGGATCTGGCGCGTCTCCGCCGAACAAGCACCTCTTCTTTCGCCAACATATGATTCTCGCGGTCATGTACATCTTCCGCTACTTCGGTATCATCCTGCTCGGGGCAGCGTATGTGCTTGGTAGCGGTAACCTTCGACAGGGTAATATTGGCGATTTCAAGGGCGCACTATATAATCGCCAAGCCTCAAGCAGGCTAACGCTGGCAACTTTGAACGTGATGTGAATAACCCTCTAACCCTATTAATTTCATCTGTGGATGATTCGCGCTGAGAAGCACCAATTTATCGTTGGCACCGTGTACTCCCTCAGGTCAGCAGCCTCCCAAACTCAGAATCACGGACGCTACGCTTCATGGAGCGAACGCCGGTAAATACCACCCCAAGCCATGCGACTGTATGAATGTAGAAAGTAAAGCTCACTCAGCTATGCACCCAGGCGACCTCTGCTGAAGGCTGCCCTAGAGACAAATGCGGACATTCTAGGCTTCCAGGGCGCTTCCACTGCGCAAGCTTCGGCGCTTCAAGCCGGTCTGGAAATGACTTACAATTGTGCAGGTACACCTGGCGGCCGTAATTCTGAGGTGACAAACATGGCCCGACGTCTATTCTTTCGGCGAAGTGTGCTCTATTACTGACATGGCTATCAACCCCCAAGGTAATGGTTTTATGTTACAAGAAGTAAGCGTCTGTCTCTTAGCATGCCTTACTCATCTGAGAGGGTCGTACTTTTGACTTTGTAGGAATGCTATCACCATGGACGATGTGGAAACTTTCTGGCTGTCTTCGTAAGCTCCACGGCACATGGGCCTGGGTTCTGATCAATTTCAGTGTGGCGGACTGACGGTGTCCGCGGTAATGCTTTGCCAGAACACTCAAACAGTCTGGAAGCAAATCTTGGGGTGCTGTGGGTCGTATACACACGACATAGTCTTGAATCCTACAATAACTAAGCTTCCTAAGTCTGTCCATGCGCACACACAGGAATGGCCGCCCGTAGTGCAGCTGGGCCAGTTCAAGATGACATCGACGGGCGAAACCTTCTGGGTGATAAACGCAGTGAATCTAATAAATTATGGAGCATGTGCTTGTGGGGACAGGGAGCTGATGCGTTACAATGCTCTTGAATGACTTGCAGCATTTTGATCACGAAAGTGAGAGAGCTCGAATGGAATCTGCCGAAATGCTTTTGGACAGGTTAAAAACCACTATCCAGGGAAAGAAGACCAGTTATGATCCGCTTGTAGTCATTCTGGGTAATCTAAATATCGGCCCGGATGACGATGTATACCACAAAATAACGGGAGACAGATATCTTACTGACAATGAAGACCTGCGGAGCATCAAGCCCGACACATTCATCGACATACAAAGGTCTGAAAATGACGACCTGGAAGCGGTAACGCACGCGTCCACTAAGCTACGAACTAAGCGAGCAGAGCGGTACTATCACTCTAAGGATATAGTTAACTACATCCTTGCTGCAGACAATGGGGCATTTGTCAAGGGTTGTTGGAGGATTGAAAAGGTAGAGACTGTCGACGATGTATTCTTCAAGAAAGGAGAGAAAGTGCAATATAGCGATGACAAGATGATAATCGCAGAACTTCGGAAGGGCAGAGAATGAAGGGCCGCCACTAGTCTACATATCGGGTGACTAGAGCTTATCAAGGGCTTTGCATGCGGGTGTAGGATATGCTTGTTAAGTACATAGGTTCTACTCGAGGGTTGCTGTAGTCAGCTAAGTCAGCGAACATCACTTGTATGTAACCTGGGAGTTTCTCCAGCTCAAAGCACGTGCTTTCTTCGGCGTTGCCCCGTCACCACGTCAAGCTGGCACTGCTGCCGGCCTTGCGATCAGCCAAGCCAGCCGATGGAGCTGTTCCTCGTTCTGGTCGTTGGGGTGGTGTATGCACCTCTTCTCTTGCTTCTCTGGGTCGCCCGCAAGTCTGCATCATCCGACAGCGCGCGCATGGACGAGACGCTGCGCACTGCCTTCGGAGGTGCCATGAACAGCATCAAGGTCGCAAGCCTGAATATCAGATACGCCCCGCCGAATCAGGATGATACGCTGCCTAGAAATCGCGTGCAGGAGCATCCATGGGTGTATCGCAGGTGGGTCCCTGCGATCCTGACAGCCTTGTCGCTGCTGTGCTGATCATTCCGACGTCTAGAGAAGCACTCGTCGACCAGGTGCTTTATGAGATGCCTGGCATTCTGTGTCTACAGGTAAGGCTCGTGTCGCTGCTCTGCGGTATATAACTAAAGCGCTCACATATGCTCGCATGTCTTCCATTTGCGGTCTACAGGAAGTCATGTACCAACAGCTGCAGGATATTGACAAGCTGATAGGAAGCCAGTACGACCATGTATCGGCAGGACGCGAAGATGGTGATAGGCAGGGAGAGGTGTGTTCGTTAACCGGCTGCGATGTATCGCGGACAGGCTCTGCTGACCTCACCGCGCTTCAACGTTGCATACATCACAGGCAGGTCCTATCTTTTGGAATAAGTGGGCTGACTCAACCACGCACAATGGCAGTATGGAGGTAATCTGACACCTGTTCCGATGAATAACCCAGGAACTACTTCGAACTGCTGTCATTTGAGCACTTCTGGCTTTCAGAGTGAGCGCGCCTTGCTTTGCTTCGCCTGGCACGTGCCTGCTTTCCCCGCTAATGAGGAAACTGACACAGATGCATTCCCCCGCACCAGTCATCCTCACGTACCAGGCTCTGTAGGGTGGGATGCTGTGAGGGGTCATGCAAGGACTTCAGCGAAATGTATCTCTGACTGGCAGCACGTACACAGGCTTTATCGCGCATGGCTACCTTGGTCAAACTGCGCTGGCGTACTGGTTTGCACGAGAAACTCGAACCCGAAAAGAAGCATAAAGCAGGCGATACATTCTATGTATTGAACACACACTATGATCACATGGGTCTGAAAGCTCGTGAAGAGTCATCTAAGCTGATTCTATACAAGCTACGTCCATTGATGAAAGAATATCATAATGATAAGCCTCCTTTGATCATTATGACTGGCGACCTGAACTCTCCTCCCGATGAAGAAGGGTATCAGACTATCACTGGACATAGATACGTCTCCAAAGGTGCTCGTGCCGATGTTAACACCTTCTATGATACAAGGCACGAACTGTTAACTAGGGGAGATAGGACTGGTGTACCTCTTCAGCGTAAACCCTATGGCACGAATAGTACCTTTACAGACTTCACACTAGGTGGACGAAGGGGTTATAACATCGACTTCGTGCTAGTTGCAGACAATGGCGCCGTAAAGGATGCAAGTGGAAGAGGTGGATCAGGCTGGGCTGTAACAAGGGCGGGGGTATTGCCAAATTGGGTCGAAGATGGCCAGTATCCTTTCCGACTATCAGATCACAATATGGTAACCGCTCTACTGACGAGAGCAAGATGATGGAGAGCGTTCGTGACATTTTTCCTGGTTCTTGAGGGCGTGACTATAGATATGTAACCGATCAACGGCAAACCGTGTACATGTAGAAAATAGCTAGTTCCGTTGCGGAACGTGATTTATACAACAACAGGACCCAATGACGAGCGTTATGGTTGAGCTTTTAAATGATAAGCTCGTATTTGTCAGCTGGCCTTTCCGGGGCGGCTGGAGAAGCATACGTCCGCTTGCGGTCACCTGCAGCAATCGAAGGGAAAGATTGAAACATATCTGGATGCTTCGGTAATGGAGATTCCCTGTATGAAGCGTCCTAATCAGACCCTTCCTCACCTCCAGCATTACGAAAATACCACACTCACGTGAACCAGGGATGTTTTAAAGCCTCTTCAGCTGTAAGCCTTCTGCTCGGATCATAGCAGAGTAACTTTTGCATTAGGTCGACACCTAAAGCTGTCGTATATCGGAACTTGGCTCGAAGATTCGAGTACCTTCGGAACAAACCGCTTAAGCAGGGAGGAACTACAACAGCGAGAGCAACAGCCAACATACGGTTGCACACTATTGAGATTAAGATTCTTGACGTTGGGCAATTTACTGAAACCAGGCCAAATTTCTTCCGAAGGTCTACCCAGCAGCTTAAACATCTTCAGGCCCCGTATCAGGTGGTCAGCTGAGCATATATATACGCTTGAAAGAGCAAAGAAGACGGACTAGATTAATTTGGTCAATCTCGCCTTTACCAGGCAGCAGAGGTTCTTTTTGTATTAGTTCTCCCATTATGCAGCCGATACTCCACATGTCCACTGCGGTCGAGTACTCCGTTTCGCCGAATAGCAGTTCAGGTGCTCTTGCGTTTGAAGCCGTGCGGGAAAGGCCAGGGATTGGAAGCGCGTGTGGGGCCGTCAGCAAGCAACGTGTCGATGTGGATTGAAGATTCGTGGGATATTACGATGGTCCGTATCAGGAGGATGTCAGTGGGCGAATGTGCCAGGTATTTCGAACAACATGTCCGGAAAAAAGAAAACCATCAGGCCGCATCAGTACGCATATGGAAGGGTTTCAACCGAGTCAGCGCTCATCATACGTCCTTCGGGAAACAGAGTCAGTCGACGGGCGCACCTGTACCACAATGTCACTACCAGCTGCGTCATGTCGCCAAGAGGCTCTCCGTAAGTCCTCGCTAAACCGAAATCCGCTAGCTTGATCTGACCTCTGTTATTCATGAGTAGATTTGACGTTTTAAGATCTCGGTGCACTATCCAGTTGTCGTGACACAACGCGATTGCGGAGAGAAGCTGCTGCATGAGCGTTTTCACTTCGGATATCAGGAAGGGACTCCGCATGGTCGAAAGAAGTGATTTGAGGTCGTGTTCGATGAAGCTATGGATAGACGTTAATTCGGCCTTATAGGACACTATGGTAACGCACTCACTCCATGACAATAAAAACTCTGTTAGTTGCATGTAGTACATCAGTAAAAAAAAATGGGGTGTCCCCGATGGTCACGTTTCTTCCGCTCACTGGGTAAGCGTGTCTCCTACGACAATCTCCCTCACACGAACGATATTTGGGTGATTTCCAACGGTCATCAGAGTCTTGATCTCTCGTAAACTCGTTATTGGGAACCCATTCTTTTCCTGATCCATCTTGAGCTTCTTCAGGGCTACAATGTCGCCCGTTTCTTTCTCCCTAGCGCGCGAGACTACGCCGTAGCTGCCTTCTTCGATATGATTGAGCTTTTCATATGCATACACGGACCTGCACCCTTGAAGCAGAGGATGGCGTGACGCTCCGCTGCTGATGCTGGATCGTCTCAATGGTGAATTGAATGCCGAGTTGAGCGATCGTCCTGTCAATGGCGACAGGCTTCCACTCGCAGACGAGCCAGGTCGACTGGATTCTTGCAGCGTCGACGAGAAGTTCTTTATCTTCTTCTTCTTCCTTGATAATGGCTTTGCTGAAGAGCCAGTAACCCCTCCATCTTCCTCATCGTCCAGGGCTTCCCACTTGCTCTTCGGCTTTCGGATTCTGCTTGCATGGCTCCCTGCAGGCGACGGTGCTGCAGAAGAGCATGCTCGCTCATACAGACGCGACGCTGAGGTGCTTGCTATGCCATCCATCACTCCGTGCCTTGCACGTGAACAGGAATTGTGCGATGGTGGTGCAGGGCAAAGAAAGGGTAGAGCCAGGTGGTGTCTCCTTTCTTCAGGTCAACACCAACGCAACAAGGCAATATACGTGTTACCGCATGAAATCTTAGCAGAGCACATCTATCTCGCAGTTTCCATGCCTACTCAACGCTCCTGTTCGTGGGCTCTCAACTAGTCGGAAGCCCAGGGACAGGTCACTGATACAAAGCCCGCGTGCCTCGAATATCTGCAAAGAATAGCTACACGTTGCTACTAGTACCCAAGAAGCTCTCGTCTACCAATGCATCGGCAGAAACATCGCGTCTAATTTGCGAAGTTGTCACAGACATGTTACTATACGGCAGATTGTTAGCGCAGGCGTGCAAGAAAACAATCTTAAACCGCTGAGTAGAGTTTCGGTTGTCCACTAAACGCCCAAAGGGATTAAAGACCCCTTCTCTATAACATGGCTGATTTTCAGCGCAGGTAAAGCCGGTACAGTCGTTCCGCCTGAGGGGTAATTGTTGGAAGTCTTGCGCTGATGTCGGCGAGACTGAACAGAGTTAACTTCTTTAATTTGCATGTAGCATAGCCCTGCTCCGTCATATCGTTGTTCTGGCGCGAGTGCAAGACTGGCACTATATACGATGCAGCCAGCAAGTATCAAGTCCGCTAGGGGATGGCTCTGCCGTCGGGCTTGCCGTGAGCCGGGGATTTCATCTACCAACAGATGTTAGTTGGTAGCTGTCTGCACGCCATGCTTCATCCAGCCAGTCATCGATACGTAGCATTATTGAGACGACAGTATGAATTGGCTGTGCTGTCGAATGATTGCTGCTTCTGCGCATCTTTATGCCCTAGGCATGGGTTATAAGTCAGATTGAATCAAAGGCATTAGTATGTTCGAGGGAGAGCAACCGCTGTCTTTCCTGAATTTTCGTCAACCCCCACCAATCCAAATACTATCGTGCCGGACTCGTCCTGTTGGAATTTCAGAACCCGCTCCGAACTTCGAACGTCTAACTAAATTCGCTGGGCGCGATTGTATTGCTGATACTTGCGCCGGCGGTATCTCAGCTGTCAAAGTATCTTCCGAGGGTGTCTTCGCGAACCTAGGGAACATGCAAGATCTCCAGCAGTACACAGTGTGTCTCACCAACGCTGGTATAATACAGTATCATCAAAATGCACTAGACATCCTTGCAGACACACCACTGCGTAACATTGTTAGTCGCGCGTTCAAACAACAGGCAAAGCTTGAGGGCTGGAAGCTTAATGCCTAACTCCTGTCTCCAATTCTGCGCATTGAATGGACGCCGTTGCCCCTTTGTTGCATGAGAGACGGTGATATAGTCTTGCAGTACATGGAGGGGCTGTGCGCCACGTAGAGGTGATGTGGACGAGAACGGTCCAATCGCCCGAATATGGCCTTCCTGAGGTGATCCGTGGGGTTTAAAGATTTCCGAAAACATGGGCACACTTTCGTCGTCTGGGGATGCTTTAAGCTTCAGAGCCTTGAGGTCTGCCTTGATGTAGTATAATGCTGCTTTATCAGTTCGGACGAGCGAGAGGACCGGTAGCTCAACCCATACTGTCGCGTAGGGTGACCTTCTGTTACCGGCCTCGACAATCGTTCTGCTGCCGTTGAAGAAAGCACGTAACATGTTTTCGAAGACTGTTATGAGGTTGCAGGTTAGTAGAATTATCGCAAGGACCCTTGTATAGATTGCAACGCCTTAAGCACAGCGCGCGGGGTTGCTGCCGAACACCCGGCAACAAGCAGTATGCTGCAGCAAGCGAGCTTTAAAAAACTTGCCTGACACCTTTAGAGTTGGCGGATCAACTGCTGCTGCCCCTAGTCGAATGGTGGGTGAGCGTTAGTAGATCCTACTATTCTGGTGATTCTGCCTTCGATCTCACCGATCTTTACTTCTGCGCCCTGCTGGACAGGTAGCGGTCGTTTACTCGAAGGGTCGAGTCGTTGATCTGCTTGACTCATCATTACGCCGTCCGGCTTTCGCCCGCCCTTTCCGTCCTCCAGCTCATATAAGGCGTCGACAGATCCCCTCCTTCTTGGAATTGGTGTTCCCACAGCTACGGTGAACACGTTAGTGATTCGATTCATGTCGGGTCTTTACTGTGTTGACTTTGATCTGGTTGAGCTGAATACGACGATTTGTACTTTGCCTTGTATCGCGGGGAAAGTCAGTGAGAGCACAAGCAACCCGCAGCCAAAGTAGCTTTATTGGCTCGAGTACCCAGGCCAGTCACAGCCAAGGAGTTACGTATAGGCTGCCACTGCTGTGCTATTCTGTCCGCCGGTCTTGTTGTTGCACGGATACCGCCGCTTCCATTCTGTTCGGTCATGTTCCAAGCCCTGCTCTATCAGCTATCACCAGTGCAGACGTGTAGAACTGCACGAGATCAACCGATGCGGCCACTGGTGCACCATTCAATGTGGTACATTTAATGCAGATCCAATGGCGCTAGGCATTTGATCCTGGTCGCGCGGCTGTCTAAAGACAACCGATATGATAGGGCAGATTGTGCCCTGAAATTTTCGGCTACCGACATAGTTGTCCCTCCCATTACGTTATCATTCAGTAAGGCGGCGGGCAGACGTTCCTTCTGTCCACCCTACGGTGATCTGCTCTCCATCTACACTTGTAGCTTTCTTGCCTTGACAATATGCCATACATTCGGTCATCCCGTGTTGAAGACGACGGCTTCAACAACTCAGCACCGTGTGATGATGTTAGGAATCATCGTTCGCTTCTCCTTGACTGGTAAACCTGCTGCCGCTCTCCTCGAAATTCCTCCCGTCCTCGATGTTCCTCGTCGTCCTCGTTGTCCTCGTTGTCCAGTACTTCGTACATTGTCCTTCGAGCCACTACTTGAACAGATCCAGGGGGTGAAAGTGCTGCAGAAGAGCCTGCTCGTTCAGACACATGGAATGCCTCTGCAAACCTCTCTGAGACTTTGCAGACAGCTCCTGAAGTGGATAGGCAAAGGCGTCCTTGCGAAGCTCACGAGCAGTGTCCCTTCACGCACCAGCTCTCTAACCAGCAAGGCTTGTCGATGGAGTCCAGTATGCCTCCGTTGCAGGGTACCAGTGCTCTTGCCGGAAGGGAGCCAGCAGTCGAGGTTTCGCCGTTCCCACGAGGTCCTACATTCGCAAGGAGTCGGCGAGCCGGCCGCAATATCCTTGTGAGGAGAGCAGAGCACAGATGTGAAGGCTCGGGCTAAATGATGTGGACATGAAGGGTGGAGCTAATGGATGCATCACCATTTCTGTAGACATCAGGAAAATTGTTGTCGACCTGGAGGGACATTGTTGTCGGGGAGGGGGGGGAAGGGGGGGGTCCTACCCTTGCTGGAGAGAATGACAATCGTCAACCAGTCAAACAGTATCGAGGAGCAGGCTTCAGTTTGCAGTATCACTATGCTACCAAAGTACGGATGTGTAGACTTCTGGTCCCGACTGACATTGACAGAGAGGCCTTGCAAAGCCGAGAAAAGGTATGATCAGCGGCTCGCTGCCCCCTGTAGTGCTAAGACGAGTGATTTGTCCCGGATGAGCAGCAGAGATCGCATCATGTACCTAAACAGCATCTAGCCTGTTCGTCCAGCAGCAGCTTTTGTGTCTATATACGTAACTCCAGTGGAATGAGAGGAGGTAGACACACGGATAGCTGTATCCCGATCAGTAACACGAAGAGATCCCATACAGCCTCACGTGTCGAATTGGTTCGGACTGTGCACACATGGCGAGAGAGCTCGACACGATGGCGGGCAGCGAGAAGGGCAAGGGCAGAGCCGCGGTGCAGGCCGACGACGACGAGCAGCTGCCTGCGCCGCTGAGCAGTCTGCACGCGGGCAGCAGTGAGAAGAAGCGCAAGAAGAAGCTGCAAAAATCAGAGTCGAAGAGGCAGAGCAAGGACGGCGACGGCCAGGACGCAGCATCGTCGCGGCCAACACTGCAGAAGGCGTCGAGCTCCAGCAGCAACTTCAAGACCATCACTGCCGTGTCGCGCTTTCCACTCGCGCCCATCTTTGCCCTCGACTCGCTCGACGGCGTGCGGCAATGTCTGCAGAGCTGGACAATGAGGTGCGGCCTAGACCTGGGAAAGCACGCATGTATGCCATCCTGACATGCTATTATGTCCAGGTACATTCCTTCCATGGACGGCGTTCTCGTCTCGTTCGTCTGGCCACCGGAAATCCTGCAGCCAAACGCACCTCTGGCGCCGAGCAGTGCATATGCTCTCATACATGCCAGGTGGACCGGCACCATCTTCCGTCCCCAGATAGGCTCCAAGACGAGTGAGTCTCTACTTTCGACGTCTCCGCTGCTGATCGTCGGGCTTTTGGACTGACCGACGCCACCTTCCCTACATCCTGGACAACCCCTCTGCCCCCCTTTGCAGCTGGCCGTCTATCCCTAGCTACACCATCCACAATCTCCCTCCTCCTGCACAACCTTTTCAACGCTTCTATCTCATCGGACCAAATACCCAAAGACAAGTACGAATGGGATCCAGATGCAACCCTGCCCTACTCCCTAGCACCAGCTGCCAGTATACAGTTCGCATCTAGCTCGCTTGGGAGTCCGAGGAAAGCATCTGCCATATTACCTCAAGACCCCTCGATGGATCAGAACGGCATACAGGCTGACTTGGAGGGTAGTGAAGCAATGGGTGAGGAGGAAGAGCCAGAGCGTGGATGTTGGGTACACAAAGAGACGCGGGAACCTCTGGGTGGTTCAAATGGTCACATCGATTTCACGGTGGTAGGGTGAGTGGAATTTCGATACAGGCTCTACTTCCGGGGGGTTAGCCGACTGATCACTATCAACCACAGCCTTACCATAGCCAACTCGATGATTTCAACGCATGGGTCATTGTTGGACGAACCTCTCAAATCAGCAACCGGCAAAGACAGCTCAAAGTCCAGGAAGCGGAAAAAGGAGCAAGACAACATATCGCGGAAGCGTACAAAGCATTAAGCCCTATCGCTCATCACGATTTCCGCACGGATTGTTTCCCGTATGACTTCGCAAGATGAGGGAACAGCAGTTTCGTTGTTGTACAATTACGAGGATCAGACTAAACTTGGCAAGGTCCGGGCGTTATCCAAAGTTACACGCAGATACTAGACCAGACTTGCGTTCGAGATGCGATGAGCTCGGAACGATATGGCATGCTAAACAGACAGCTTTCACTTATTAACAACAACAGCACGAATCTATGATAACAATGCTTCATTGTGACGATGAAATATACAATGGGATATCGATACATCAAAGATCTGGTTCTCTGTGCACAGGTTTCCTAGCAGCAGTCGTAGATGCCGCTCTGACCACAGGTCTCCTTTCCGAACCGCCTGCTGTAGTCACGGGCAATGGCCTGTCCTGATGCTCGCCATAATTGGCCGAGAACCCACTGCCAGCTCTGGCAGCCCATGCGCCAATATTGGCAAACAACCCAGATGGACCATTGATCGGGGTTTTACTAAGACTAGTGGGGAGGCCTTTGTCGGAATGACCAGTTTCGCTATCTGCTCCATCTATCGCTCTAGCTCTTGAACGCGCTTCAGTTGGTTTTGTTGGCGATAGCGTGGCTGACTCGCTTTGGCGCGCGTAAGCGGCCGGAGAAGAGTCGGCTCGACTTGGGCTGTTTCGTACTTTAAACGTAGCTTGAGCTACTGGCGTGCGGCCCGTTCCGCTGATAGCTCTTAATATTGACGGTCTAGCAGAGGAAGCCGCTAAACTAGCTCTGACTGTTGCATCACCTTGTGCGAATGATATGCCTCCTGGGGGAGCAGTATCTGTCGTAGTCGACAAGGCGAGTCCTGCAGGTGATATGAGGCGGCCAGATGGGTTCGCATGTGACATGAAGGTAGAATGTATTGAGGAGTCCGATAGCCCTCGAGGCCGCAGCGTCCGTTCTAACAGGTTAGGCCTGAAATCATGTTCCTCTGCTACCGAGTCAACTACAGCATCTACATTCTTGGAATAGGGTTGATAGACCCGTTGACGGGAGTCAGGTGCTGCAGAGTTCATGTTGTGTCGCTGTGACGGATTCCGAGGCAGGGGTGCCCAAGCATCGGTTCCGCTACCTGAAGAACCTGTCCCGCCAGCAAAGATGCTGCTCAAGTCTCTTTTAGCAGGTTTTGCATTTGGCGCAGATCCTCTACCTAGGCTATTGTACTTTCCTGCCAAGCCTCCATCGCCAGATTGGGGCATAATGGACACCTGACGCCTGATCCCACCTTGACCACCGAATTCAATGTTGACGGTGGCAGCTGCGAGCGCGCTCGAAGCTGCCGCTCGGGAAGCAGGCTTGACACGACTGTGAGCTATTCGACCAGTATGAGGTGGTGGTGTCGTTTGGTGTCCTTCCGTGCCGTAGAACAGCCTCGATAGAGGCGCAAGTAGCGCCGCAGGACCACTTTTGTCCGACGAAATCGGTAGGGTACCCGCTAAGATATCTGTATGTGTCTGATTAGCTTCGACTTCACGAAGCTTGCTTGCCAACGGTGGGTCTAAAGTGACTCGGTTGACTACCAAGCGGAGTCGCCCTAATTCGTATAGCACATCTCTGAATAGCTTCACCACGTTGACAAAGTCTTTACGAGCCATTAAACTCTCGTTCGACAGGTCGGACTCAGCGTACATGCCTTCGCCTGTCAATGCTGTCACTTCATGATCCAGAACTTGCCGGAAGTGATTGCGCATAGCGTCAATCTCCTGAAGCTAATGATACAGAAGAGGTTTTCAGCGTGCCGTAGATCTTGTGGGAAATACCATACTTACGATATCCCGCAAAGTCGTCTTTGCCAAATGGCTAACATCTCCAGGCAGATGCTGTCGCTTGAGCCTTTGCTCCAGAGAGGCAATATCCGCACTCTTCAACCTTGTTGTAAGCCGCACCACGTGCTCCATCAATGTTCCTAGCGCAGCAGTCCGATTCCCCCGCTGACCCTCCAGAGCTGAAGAATGACTCTGAGGCACGCTTCCAGACCTCTCAAACTCGGACGCCAGGTCCGAAGACATGATGGATGATGAATACTGTCTATATTCCGGCCGCTTGGACGGTGAACTGACCACATTGTCATCCGGAATGATGGCCGTCTCCACGGCGATATCCCTCTTGGATGAAGAGGCAGATGCGGCCGAAGAGGCGCTGTGTATCCGCAGGCCGTGCTTAGTAGGCGAAGACATGCTGAGCCCACCATCGCCGTTCAATAATGGCTTCACTGGACTAGGCCCGGTCTCTAAGATTGTGGGTCCATCAAAGTGAGGATCTTCGACTTCTCGTATATCTTCGTGCGCAGTGGCCAGTGCGGGTGAGCCCAGCGACGATGACAAGCTGTTGACCGATGCCGCCAGGGTGAATGGCCGTAAGATTGGAGAAGTACCTCTCAAACTAGGAGATGGCGAGCGGAAGTACGCGTCCCCTTCTAGGTCCTGCAGCACATAGAACCTCATGAGCTAGAATATCAAGGGTATGGCTTGTAAACGTTTGCTGCTTACCTCCAACTTCCGCTGTGTGAAATTCGACAAGTCCACACTCATTGCTCGAGTACCAGAGCGACGTCCTGAAGCAGATGGAAATTGTCGTATCACGCTCCTTCTTCGCACATGGCCTCTGTTTCCCGCCTGGGTCAATAATGCCGGCAATTCATTGCTCGTATGCGGCAGCCTGCCCATAACGCCTGAAGATTGGTAGATCGGTGTAGGCATCCAATCATGTAACACATTGCTAGTGGCCGCTGTGGAAGTTGACGGTTCCGAGCTATTGCCAGGGCTGCGAAGTGCTTCGCTTGCAGATGTCGTTTCTATGCTCAGGTTTGCACTCGGAGTATCCTCGTGTGTCGAGAAGGCACTTCGTTCGGATCTTTCGGCTTGCAGTTGTGCAATCTGATCTCGCGAACTGTCGAGCAAACAATGTAGCTCTTGGAGATCCTGTCGCATTTTCTCATTCTCGTGTTTAAGGATGCCAACGAGTTGCACATAATCAGATGGCTCGCCAGTCGGCAACAAAGGTGATGTCGGTGCTTGCTACGACACAGCATCCGCTGTCAGTAATGCTGTAGCTAGCTGCGAATTTGCTGCGAATGAGACCTACAGAAATCGAGCTGGGCCGAGAGCGATTACGAGATGCTGATATCGAATGGCTCCCTCTCCTCTCGTGGCCCTTCCTGAACTCCGTCGGTGACTCTATTTGATGTGACGCGCGCTCCAAGATTTGCTCATTGTCGGCTTCGAAGGACCACAGTCAGTTTTTTGAAAACCAGTGCCGATATGCACGTGCAAGCTGGACAAAACCCGGTCTCACCCAATTTCGATAGCGCTCGTCTAGCTTTGGATTCTGCGGCATTAGCACGTCTTCTCTCTAGTTCTAGCTCCTGTCGAGTGTCTTCCAGCGCTGAGACAAGGGCTGCCTCGTTCGAACAGTTTGCATTTGCCGCTGAATTCTTCTGTTCAAGAGCAGTCAGTCGGCGTATCGCCTTACGATCTTCTTCAAGCGTGATAAGTAGCTGTCGGTTCGAAGCTTCTGATGCTTCTAGGTTTGCAGTCGCGCGTTCTGCGCGCTGTCGACGCGGTCGGAAGTGTCAGGTGTGTTTACCTTCCCGTTACGGCTGTATACGCGTGCGGTGAGGCGAGCACTGAGTGCGACGGACAAGCTCACCTTGATGAGCTGGGCATTCTCCTTGTACGACTGCGCAAGTCTGTCCAGAAGCTGGCTGACGCTCGTCTCCAGCTCCTTCTGCTTGACCTGCAGTCCCTTCTTGTCCAGTTCCAGCTGTTCCTGCTTCTCGAGAAGCGCCAGGCCCAACCGCGCACTTAGCAGCAGCCTCTTCTCGAGCAAAGCCAGTGCAGCTGGTCCATGTGCGGACCCCTCTCCTTCGTTGTCGTTGTCGTCGAGCTTGCCGCTTCCTGCACTGAAACTTGCAAACAGTTCCTGCAAGCGTGCCGGCGAGTCGATGGCATCCAGCAGCGACTTGGAGGACGCCGATGCCGGCAGGTTGATAGCCATTGCCGGACTGGACAGTGTTGAATGCTGACGAGGTGCAGTCTGCGCTACCCCGGCTTCAGCAGTCTGCACGCGTACATCGTTCGACGTGCCTGTAATGAACCGGTTATTTCGAGGCCAAGCTGGGCACGTGAGTATATAGCAGGTCATTTCGAAGTAAAAGATAGACCACAAGTACGCAACGTCTGCATTTCATCATGATTCGGAACGAGCCTATCATCTGGCAGTCTATGCGAGTCTATCGCTCATACGCTATGATACACTGGCCGCTCACGAGAGCCGCACTTGCCACTGAAACCAAGCAGGGATGGTATAAAGAAGACAAAAAAGGGTATTGTACGATGCTGATTTCAATGCTACTATTTCCGTTCACAAGATAATAGTAGACCGTAAGGTGTTTAGAGGTTCTATAATGCGAACTTGCACATGTATCGCCAATGGGAAGTCTCCAATTCATCCGTCTCCAGTGAGAAAGGTGCCCAGCAAGTCTGCGCAGCAGCGTAGCTTGTGTCGGACTGTGTCCGTGCTCTGCATCGCTGCGTTGAGGAAATCGTGAAATGATCCGCATTCCAGAACCTTTGGTAGGCCGAGTGCGGATATATATGCAGTGATGTCCAGGCCATTGAGTTGAGCGTTAGACGGTGCTTGGAGAAGATGACGGAGCAACGACTCTGTAACTACAAGAAGGTCTGTACAAGTACTGTTGTGAAGCCAGTCGTTTAGCAAGGGGACGAGATGTTCACCACTAAATATGATGGCATATTAATCCAGGCTAAAGCGTGTGGGCTGCTGAGCGGGCTTCCCTTACAGCAGCATCACAACCGCGGGAGATATCTCCGCCAACTCGTGCATGTACTGAAGGAGCATAACGCGCTCCGATGTTGACTTTGCGTTGTACAGCAGGCTCATGGTGAGCGAAGCCGCCAAAACTAGTGGCTCCTGCGACAAAGGTTGCAATGCTTAGCATTATTACCATTTCATCAGCAAGATTTTGGACATACATTTCTCTCGATGTCCAGATTAATGAGCACGGGCTGATAGTCCAGTGTCAGCGGGCCTGACATAGCATTCGTGTCCACATGCTTGCTCCTTGGGTATTCACGGGCATATGTAGGCAGCAAGGCTGTGACGTAGCCAAGATAACGTATATCCGAGCACAATGGTACTCTTCTGCTATTTCCTGGATGTGTCATTCCGCTATTGGCTACCACGGGCTGCGTGGTTATATTTGCTCCGGAGCTACTGGCTAGTGTCTGAAGAAGGGCTGATAGCACAAATCCAAATTGCAATTTCAGCCAAGTTCCCATTTGGACTGTACCGGCCCATTGACAATGGTGACTCACTGGTGGTATACTCGCATGTGTCTTGCTGCTGCAGACCTTTCACGAACAGGCTGGCCAGGGCGAAAGCGAAGTTTTGTTCCGTGAAGTGAACTTCAAGAAAATCCTCAAATTCGTCCCAAATTGTCAATATATCTTGCCTGCCATCATGAAAATGTTTGAGAAGATAAGAAGGAAGATCCAGTCCAGGGCCTATTCTAAATAGACAACCGATGGCTGCTGTGGCAAGAAGAGTTGATGTTGCAAATAGTAGTGGATGAGCCTGGCTAACTCCCACCGCCAGCCAAAACAGCTGACGAGCAATGTCGATCTCTGAAAGATCTTGCAGGCCAGTAATGAAGCAGTACATGTAGGCTTGCAGCGTATTAGAGTTGATGTCCTCTGTCAGACGGACGCTTAGCGTATACATCAAATCTCGGAGCATTTGGGATTCCTGGGCAATCATCGCGTCAGTAGCTGCTTCTCCTCGTGCTTTACAAGACCTACTATGGGAAACTGAGCCATGACGATCAACGAACGATACTGGAGAGCACCCGACTCAGAATATGCACAACGTGCCGCTTGAGTGGCACAACGACCTGACCAGTAGAGTCTTGTATCTTTCGACCAGCGACAAGCTATTAGTCGTGCCCGCAAAGGACAACATGTAGGCTCACCTTTATTCGAAGTCAAACCCAAACCAACCTGTACCAGTTTCGAAATGACGCTACACATGGATATCGCAATTTGCGGAAGGCATCCACTCTGCAGTTGTTCCACTATATCCGTCTGCTGCGAAATTTGAAGGCTTGTCCAGGCATGCCCGAGAGCTTCGAGTTTTGCTTCGAATTCTGCGCAATTATCGCTCCGGCCTTGTAGAGCGCACAATGAAGCCCGCACAGCAAGCCATATTCCGCCAGAGTCCTCTTCGGTCCCAAGACCCGCAACCATGCTGTAGATCCAGAGCAGGTCGCTGAGAAAGAGTGCAGTCGTTGCGCTGTCGCACTGAGCTAAGTAAGCGCTCATATCGATGAGTCGCAAAATCTGCGGCCACTCTATAGCTTGATCGAGTGCGACGGAATCCTTCCTTGCCGCGATCCAGACAAGTTCCCTTGTCATGCTGACAATCTTTGTTCCCATACTGGCGACTGGAGCCAGCCCAATCAAGGCCTTGAGAGTAACTTTGCGCTCTTCTACAGCATCTACGTTGTTTAGTGCCAAAAGCCCGGCTTCTAGTACAATGTCGACGAGGTAATCTGATTTGAGGAGAAAAGGCCATTGTTTCATGCGCAAGTAGGAATAGGCCTAGCTAAGGAACTCCGTTTAGCTTTGCTTTGGGCACAGGGCTGCCTAGAATTAACGCACCATCCTGCTGCACATGCTCAACTCAAGGAGCAGCACTGTAGATTGCATCACCCCTGCTCTCGTATCTGCATTCATCAAGAACACAGGCTCGACTAGTTGAGCCAAGAGTGGCTTGATGGTCATGAGAACTTGCAAGACACTTGCTTCCGATGCTTGAAAGCTGTACCATAGGACTTCTTGCAGTAGCTTGAGCCCAATATGCGGTACACGCTGCACAATTTGCGCGAGAGCTCTCGAAACAGAGTCTGTTACAATTCAGTCGAGTAGCAATAAAAGGATCATAGTGAGTGTTCTGCCAATCTGCCACGGATATGATATGGCCCACCTGGATGACCAGTTGCCGCCGCGTTTTCCAGCTCGACTTCGTGTATGCGACAGTGCTGTGTCCAAAGGCCGATTGCAGCGCTGCGACTGGTGGAGCTATCCGCAGAAGCCAGGGCCCATAAAGCGGCAGAAAGGGTAGAGGCCATTGTATCGTCGTACTGCTGTCTAGATCTCGCGAGTCCTGCTCTGAAAGACCTCGATCTAAACGAGTCGCGAAGCGTTTGAATTGCCTGCGAGGGCATCAGCTGCAATATTGGAGCCAGACATCTAGCGGCAACATACGTGTACGAACCGCTCGGGGTTTTCCACATCTATCAGGAGAAGAGAAGTTCCGTTTGACAAGCGAATTTCGAAGTTGTATGTACCATAGAGGCCAGGCTGCCGATATACTGCAAAGATGTCTCCTGCTGATAAATAGTCTTGCGTTTGTACCTTAATGTCGTTAAAGAGGGTACGCTTGCGAACCTGAAAACGGAAGAGTCAACTGTGGAAATTTCTGGAGCGTAGGGGTGAAGATGTATATACGCTCAAAATTTGCAGGTCCTGCGAGCTAGCCCTGATGTGACAGCGGATATGCGTCCCTTCGCGACATACGAAAGTTGCCTCTGTCACTAGGTTGCGTTCAAGACCCATCAATAGCAGAGTGGCAGGGGGCAGTACGGTAGACGATAACGGGAAATGATCTTCCAGCTCAAAAGCGTCTTGAACCACATGAATCTTGCTATCCAAATCCGCGACTGCGTGAGACATTCGCGCATGTCAAGTAAAATATCTTAGGTAATGGATACCTTGCAACTTACTATTGATTATAGACATTACTTTCTTGAAATAGCTAACGAATTTGCTGGAGGGTGAAAAGACATATATAGCATGTAGCTGGCTCATGAATAACGAGGTGGCCGCGGTAGGCCCAAAGAGTGATAGTATAGAGGCAGGAAGCTGATTCCTCTCGTCAAAGCCGGTACAGTCGATGACGATTTCGAATGAAGATGTCTGTATTTGCTCTAGATACGTTTCGAATGTACTCCATAGTGCACAAAGGTCTGCTTTAGCCGCATCGAGACTACACAGAACGATGCAGAAAGCTGGAATGCCGCCCTGTACGGCCAAAGAGGCCACGAAGTCAGGATTCACTGATAATTACTCAGTCCATTGGTATCATTTCGCACCTGACTCTTGAACCCAGTCCGAAAGGCTGCTGTGAAAGCTTCGGTCGGACAGAATCGAACGGTATGAGAGTGATTGACTCCAACGTCTTCCTCGGCGCCCTTTTCATTATTGTTTGTCGTTAACTGTTCTGACCTTGATTTGACACTCCAAAGAACTTTAGTGAGGTGATTCCATATGTCTTGAGGGATGATGTGCTCCCCGGCGGGCTCGCTAGCTTCCGAGAGCTTCGATGTCATAAGAGTAGGTCTGGCCAGTACTTTTTAGAGGGGTGAGCCTTGTACTGCGATATTGGGGTATTTCTTTCAGGGACGTACTTATGCTCCTTATGCGCTCACTGTTTTTCCATATAAATTGGAACAAAATATCCTTATCACTTGGTGGAACTACAGATTCGCTTCGCAGCTCTTTAGGCCTTGAGCCCTCTGCGGGAGCCTAATTGATTGGGTGTGAATCAGCGATCGACCATCTGTTGCTGGGAGGACAAATGCAGATCTTACGGAGATTTGCGTAAGGAATGTAGTCATACCAAGAATGTGCTGAGGGCCAACGTGTCACTAAGTGTAACGGGAATGCCATAAATAGAGCGGGCAAACCTTTCCAATGAATCCATTGAGTCTTTTCATGCCCGGTTCCTTGAATCTGATGTTATTGCTTAAGGCTTGAAGCAGCTACGAAAAGAAGCATGAGCATCGAGAACGACGTTCATTCCTTGGTCACGACAATGCTCACCTTGCTGATCAATACGAGGGCTTTCCTTGACTCCTCTGGCAGCTCAAGATCCACTATCTCCGGAGATATGATCGCTGGATTAATGTAACGGAGGAATATCCATCCGCCAATGGCTGTGTAGACAGAATCTGGAAAGAAATCCTTTACAACCAACTGCATGTGGTGGCAAATATTTTGCATTTCCCTTTAGATGCCGGTCAGACTGTCGTTATTTTGGTTTCCAGTGAGGCCGTCTTACATTGGTAGCAGGTGGGAAGTTTCGCATATCAGGCCAAGAAAGGCTTCCGTCAAAGTCTAAAATCAATTCATATGGTCATTAAGGTAGGGTAACGTATCAACAAGCCGAAGACAGACCGTACTTCCAGTCGCATCAAGCCTTCATCAACCTCGTTCGACTCGATGAACATGTCCAAATCGGAAAGATCGAGAGGTTGCTGTGCCAACGCCGATAGCAAATTCGAAATAAGAAAGCGTAGGTACGAGTAGCCACGAGTACGTGCGAAAGTTGTTAGGAGACGTGTCGCCGCCGAATTACCACGAAAGAGTATCGATTCGTGCTCTATTTCAAGAAAGCAATCAGCTCTCACGGTGCTACGCCCGACTCCCGCTTGAAACCCTGATGTCTCACCAGTTGTGCTAACTTCTTGCTGGATAACAGCTTGCAGAAGCTTTGTTTCCATTCCAGATAAGCTGAGAACGTTGAGTAAGAGATCCAAGATTACTTCGTGTTCGCTGCTTGTGCCTAAGTCGACAATGGAAAGAGCTAGGGAAAGATCCGGCGCAGTCAATATGTCGATTAGTTCAGCCGAAGCGTCCCTTGATACTGGGACTGATAAGTTGTGTACATGTGACAGAGTACCGCTAAGGATAGCGAGATTTGTTGCACGCTGCGGATCACTCGGTGCGGACAGTCTGACTAATATATCACTACTTTCAGGGTAGTTGGCAGCGAGCATCGTGGACAGTGCGCGAACTACTACGTTCTGTAGTGCTTCTATATGTGTATCATAGAAAGCGATATTCAAGATTGTTGTTTTGCTTTCGAATCTACCTTGGGCAGTCCAGGTATGCTCGGGCTGCCAAGTCAAGGTAAGGTCAGGGGGATGGCAAGGCTTGAATAACACGCTATTTGGCCCAACATACATACTGAGGTTCTTCATGTCGGAGAATTTTCATCAGGAAATCAAAGTATGAATGCATCATCCGCAGGTCCGGTGTCATGGCTTTGCCCGGTTCTTCTTCGTTCTGCCTAGTAATGCGTAGACCATCCAAGCATGCAGCTAAGGCTTGCAAGGCTTCAAGTTGCAATTCCAGGCGAAGCTTTTCGAGCAGACCTTGACTTGTAAGTGTATCATCGATAAAAGAAAGGAAATAGGCGGCCAATGTATTGCGGAAGGATTTGCTCAATGAGCTTCCGCCCTGTTGCAGCTTTCCCAGAATGATAAGAGATGCTTGGCATATTTTGATTTTGAGCCTCGTTGCTTCATTTGAACGGCCTGACATCTTGGCAAACTTGGATGCAGTGAGCAAGTAACGCTCGATGTGTCCGCAGGTGAGAATAGATAGGGAAGTTGGCTCAACACATCGTTGGGCGCTCCGTGCCAGTACCGTTAACGTTTGATCCAAATGAAGCATAGCCTTTTCTACGTTTGTACTCTGAAATGTAGCTTCCGACAGCGAATCCGATGTGGAGGCTATTTCTGCCATTACGTAATGAAATAGATCTGGACTGAGTGAAATACCGAGCAATTCCGTCGCGCTATTTCGCACACGAGAGTGTTCAGAAGTTGCTAGCTTCAACACACTCAGTAAAAGATCCACTATATCTTGCTGTCGCAAAGCTTCGCCTTCCATCCATTGTGGCAGATAATTTAGCGGAATCAGGTCGTCGAATGAGCGGGTCATGGCTGTGCCGGCATGCACGATACCAGCGACTTTGACAAGAAAGCCACATATTTGGATCCACTCGGTCATGTTGTGCTTTAATAGTATCAAGATCAGCATATGAACAATGAACTCGTCTGTAGACCTTCCGACTCACCTCATTCGCCGTCGTAGTCTGGAGGAATGACGAGTCTATCCCTCCCCCTGACTCTCCCACTTGTAGGTCTACTTCCCGCAGGCCATGTATTTCGGAAAGTCGTCTCCACCGCCGATTTAATCGAAGCCATATTACTGGAAGCGCCGGTGAGCAGCTTACAATGGAATCACATATCTTCATTAAGCGGTTCATTTGCTCAATATTGCCTTCAATGGTGGTTTCTGATTCTTCATTAATGGCACGGCCTAATGCGACAGTGTTCGTACAGTCGGTTCGTGACGGGCGAGAAATTGCAGCCCCGGCTCTGAAAACATCCATTGCTAGCTCTTTAGCATCGGCATCACTTGAGAATAGCAGCGATAAGCCTATAAACTCGCTTAGGTGGAGAATGATTTCCCAAGATCCCGAAGGATTGTCCACCAGAGACAGCCATCGTGCTGACTGTTTCAGAAAGCAAATGAAAGCCTTGTAGGGGGTTTTGTCATCGTTTTCGAGAGGTTGAGCAGGCATGCAGGGTCTAGCCAGCGCAATTGCAATGTATGCGATGTGCGTATGGCGGAGATGGCTATACGAGAATAATTCACCTGGTAAAGCCGTACAGCGATCATCGGATGCATTGCTTTCCCGAACTTGCGAGTCCAACAGCAACAGAAGTAAGTCGGCTACGGCTCCCTGCACCAGGTAATGATTGTCCTCGTGCATCAACCATGCGAATAGCATAAAAAGCTGAGTAGCGTCAAGAGGTCGGAAGCTCAAAGATTTATGGACTGGCGGAAGCATTTCATGCGCGGATTCGGTTTGTGATGCATCGGCTAATGTTTGGTACAGTACCATTCGAGGATTTGAGGAAAGGATTCCGAGTATTGTCAAAACGATTTGGTTTCTTTCTGATTCAGGATTGCCCATTATCTGCTGTAAGTGCGCTGAAGTCGTCCTCAGCATTGCATCACCATCTTCAGAGGTATTGAAAGTGGAAGTGACAGCTTGATGTAGAAGTCTGGTCAACGGCACCAAGCTCGCTTCGGTAAGTACTTCTTTGTTCATGTTATGCATATGGAAAAGATTGTTCAAAGCTGTCAAAGCCGCCAACTGGCATTGTGGAGATATTTCAGAACCAAGGAAACGCGGAATGATCTCTGTCTTCAGGGTTTCAAAGGACATTTTGCCGATTGCCATGATAGCCTTGCTAATGAGTGATACATCTATCGCTCCATCTTGATCGAGACAAGGTCGTGTGGGGTCCAAACATCTCTTTTTGATTTCAACTTCCATCTCTTCTGCTAATATCCAAAGCGGCGGTAGTGGTCTTCCCTGTATAGGTCGTGAGTAGCTTGCGGCCTTACATAGTTCAGTATAGCAGATCAAAGCTAGTCTAGCTTCTGTTCCAATGATATTTTCGCCTTGCATTGACAGATTTTCTCCTTTTCGTGCTGAAGAGAATCGAACTGCTTTTCCGAGAGCATCTAAAAACAGTACTTTTTTACCCAACATTGGAGATCTCGTATCGCCTCCACCCATAGCTATTTGCATAACGATTTCAGGGCACAAAGCAAGTAAAATAGATAAAGTTGGCCAAGTTGAGTTTCTTCTTTTTGCTGTATCACCAACGCCAAAGATAGAATCAAAAAGAATTTCAGGTTGTCCTGAAAAGGAACTTCTTTTACCATCTTCGTACATTGAATGAAACAATGTTGAATTATTCAGCATATATTCCTCCAAAATGTCATGAAGTATAACTGCAACAACAGGTTGTGCAGCTTTGCGTAGATTAACGAAAGAAATTGCCAGTTCGCCAAGTATGGAAGAGAGTCGTTCATCGTTTAAATGTGAGAATTCCAACAAGTGTATTTCCGACATCTCAGGCATGTCATCTTGATTTATTGTATTATTGTTGGCCGATGAGACAGCTGACCATTGAACGCTAAACTTGCTTCGTATGCGCGTAAGGATCATCTCCCACCTCGATGCTGATATATAGCTGACGATAGAGGCACAGCTCATCAAGCAGTCGTTCAATGCATCCTGCTGACTCTCTTTCTCCACGGAATCACTGAATGCATGCTGCTTTCGCTTCTGAATTCGCGCTTTCAGTGTTCGCAGAAGGGGTGAGAAGACGGGAATGGCTGCCAGACTCCCGCCCAACGAAGCAGGCGTAGGATGCGAAGTCCTTCGACCACTCTTCGGATATGAGCTGCTTCGTGAAGCTATGCCATCTGGAGTACCTTGTTCCTGTAAAGTTACCTTGCCCCAGACATCCGCGGAAGAAGCGACAGTAGCGGTGAAACCCGTGGATGTTGAGCTCTTGAGGCTATTCACATCATAGAATGGATTACTGATACCATATAAAGTAGAATAGTACTGTCTCAGGAAGAAGGTGACAGTTCCGAGGAGTTGCTTTGCACACTTATCCTCTAGAGGTGGCGGATCTGCATTCTGACTGACTGTGTTCTTCCAGTGCCAATCTAAGCAATCAGCGACCATTCGAAGTAGAAGAGCTTGAGATCGCAGGTCATCTAGTGGATCTGCTTGATGTTGCTTCTGCGGTGAAGGAGCTAACGGTACTTGATTCTCGGGCCGTGTGGGTAGCTTAACCACCTGCTCAAGCTCATTATGTAGTTGATGAAGGATGTACGATAGTCTCTGCCGTGAGAGTTGCTGGATGGAAGCAAATATCGTCCGGGAGCCATAATCATCGGTCTGTAAAGATGTCAAGCGGTTCTCCCGAGTTCGGTAAGGGAGCTACACAGACTAAACTGGTCAGGACTGTTTTTCATGCTTCCAGGGCAGAATGCTTTCACACGCACTCTCGTTAGTAGCTTGTTTAGCAAGGTATCGATGAGCCTCTCTTGCTGTGCATATGATTGTCGGGGTCAAGAAGCGGAGTGTCAGTTGCGCCCGAAGTGATCGCCGGCCTGAAACCTGCATCTGTCGCCTACCTGCCCGGCGCCACTCGCCGTCTGGCTGATCTGCTGATGCGTTCCGCTCAGTGAGCGTGGATGCTGCTGGTGCTGCGCTGGAGATCCCAAAGCTGATCCGACGCCGAGTTCGCTGCTGTGCCGAGCAGCAGGAAAGCTGAAGCTGGCGCCGGCGGTGGCGAGAGCAGCGGCCCGAGGATGGTCGTAGCTGGACTGGCGGGGCTGAGGGCGCTGCACGGCGCTGTGGATGCTTGCTGCTGTGTCCTGCCTGCTCCTGGTGCGATGGCCCAGGCTCGTTGCTGCGCGCTTGTGCTGCTGCGGCACTGCATCGCTGCCAGAAAGCGGCAGCGAGACCTCCGACACCTCTGCGGCGGCACCAGCATTGGACGCTGTCCGTCGCCGCTGTGCGTGCTTCTTGCCCCCGAGCACAGATGGCCGTGTGAATCCAGACAGCAGGCCGTGTCGCTTCCCGGACTGGAGCTCACTTGCGGACCCAGACACTGCGCGGCATGATCACTGAGCTGAAACTTGGAGCGACGCATGCACAGCTGCCCACTTACTCGCTCATCCAGCATGCATCTGTTCAGCGAGCGCCGGTTGTGCAGATGTCAGCCGCACACACGCATCTCGAGCTCTCCTGGTGTCAATGCGGCATCGACGCGCGCCTGCACGGGCAGCAGGTCCAAATACAGCAGTATGGGTAGGCGAGGCTGGAAGTGAAATAGACATAGAACGCAGAAACCGGTAATCGAGCGAATGGACTCTCTGCGTCTAGAAATGTCGAACATGTTTGTAACCAAATTGCGCATGCTTTAGACTCTCTGCAGTGTTCGATCTGGTCAATGAGACCGACTGGATAACCATGCTCGCAACCCACGTTCTCACATTGAATTCATGCAGACTGATACTGCGCTTCTGCCAAAGCTGTTATATCAGAATGGAAGCCGCAGCTACCTTGAGTATTCACCGCTGCAAGGGCATGCAGCATAGAGTCTGGCGAATGCTGTCAGCGCTGTAATACTATTGCGGGGGAAGGCGCATCGGGCATGACAGCGATATGTATATCGTGCGGCATGCATCTATAGAGGTGTTGCCGGAAGTCCTAACGCAGCCGTCGTAGTCTATCTATTACTACGGAAACAAGACGTTTGTAGGGAAGATGCTGTCCATTATTAGATGATCGAAGCGTTTCGATCCTTCCGCTTTTCCTGCTCTGATCTTCCTGTTTGATATTCCCGCCCGTTCACTTGCCCGAGCTCCGTCCATACGACAATCTGGTCACAGCTGCTCAAACGTCTCATATGTCCTGTTTCACCTCGCCCGAACGCTGGCTCTGGCTCTCCTGTCTTTCTCCCTCTCTGCTGTCTCGAAGCCCGTTCAAACCATGCCGCTGATGCCAGACTGGGTTGCACAGTTCCATGATACGCCTATGAATGCGTCTGACCCTGCACATGCACCATCGCGTGTCCCGGCAAAGCTTCAGCCTGTCAGCTGCACAATCACGTTTCATCAGCAGCAAGAGGTTGTGCGAATCGCCGGTCGGGCCGTCGCCGGTGCTGTTATCCAGGTACCCTGCCAAAGCGAACCTGATCTTTGGATTTACAGCTGTGCGGAGGACAGGAAAACACCACTGCGATGCAACTCAATAATGATGCAATTCAATAATGGAAACATGATGATAATTATGAAGCTCTCAGACTGCATCTTATCCCTTTTGCGCTGTCAACCTAATTGATCCTGCTCGCTAAATTAGTGATCTGACCAAACGGCCCAAGAGAGGCGACCCGTCTAGCGGTATGCAATGAAAGGCCGCCGCATTTATAGTATGACTTGCTAGAATATGAGTGCAACGCTTCCGAGGCTTCGCTGGCTAATCTGCGCTCCGGTTTGGCGGCCAAATCCGTCAGACTGTACGACGACGCTGTGCGACGGTATAGCTGACCATTCTCGTTGTGCATTCTACCGCTGTCTACGCTTCTCTTCTTACCCATATTCTACTACAGCAAACAACTCAGTAGCATCTAAACGCACATCAAGCAACACCCAACACTTTCCATATCGACCCTACATCGACATGGCTCCACTTACACGCCAAGCCACCAAGACCGCCATGCTCAGAGAGCAAGAAGAGGCAGCCACTCAAGCCCAAGCCCCTCAACGCCGAAGCTTGAGGTTGGCAGCAGCCTGCAGCTCCGCCGCACCAGAGCCCTCCTCTCCCCTTCCCTCCCTACACAGGCCAAGTGGCTCGGCCTCTGCTAGCAAGCGCAGGCGAGGCGACGAGGCAGAGGATGCCCCAGAGGCCGGACCCTCCGTTCGCAGACCTAGCAAGAGGAGCAAGGCATCGTCACAGGACCAGCCTGAGCAAACTGGCAGGGCTAGAAGAGGCAGCCGAGGTAGAAATACCTCCCGCGCTGCCAGGCGGCCCCGGCAAAGGCAACAGGTCTCTGGCCCAGCCAACGCGACCTCAAGACCGAAACGAAAGCAGCCACCTGCAAATGACGGTGCTGAGGAGGCGCAAGGGGATGGACGGCCAACCAAGAGGAGCAGTCTTTCTGCTGGCCACC
Source organism: Cystobasidium pallidum (assembly GCA_001599955.1). Lineage (NCBI taxonomy): Eukaryota > Fungi > Basidiomycota > Cystobasidiomycetes > Cystobasidiales > Cystobasidiaceae > Cystobasidium > Cystobasidium pallidum. The sequence goes on along the minus strand of BCIL01000024.1, from coordinate 172,142 downwards.
GGCAAGGCAATCATATTGCCCACTCAGGTCCGTCCATCTCTAGCGCCGGCTTTTGCTGCGGCAAGTCCTAGCTCGGCAATTAGCAGTAGCTGATTCTTTCGCATTTCATTACAATGTGCTTTTGCCCTCATACAGGTGCAGGAAATGCTCCTGCTGACCGGCGCACCCGTAGTGAGCGGCTCGCTCACTTCCGGACTCAGCGGGAGGCTGCCTTCCGGACCAAGAGCTATGCGCACCTCACGCCGCCTGCTCCCTCTTCAACCATTGAATCTCTGTCCTCTCTATCCTCGCTATCCTCGCTATCCTCCTCCTCTGCCTCGCCTCCCCCTTCCTCTTCCCCTATGACTTCGTCATCCTCTGAACAGGATGATGAGGAAGTAGATGAACTTGATGAAGAGGAAGTAGATGAGCTTGAAGAGGAAGGACCTAAGCTCGAAGAGGAAACAGATGAGCTTGCAGAGGAAGTCGATGAGTCTGTAGAAGAAACAGATGAGCTTGAAGAGGAAGTAGATGAGTCTGAAGAGGAAACAGACGAAGCGGATAGTGAAGTAGACGAGCTCGATACAGCCATTGAAGATCGAGATGAGTTTGGCGGTGGACCCGCACGGGGCTTCACAGCAGGGGAGGCTTATTGGTGGTTACACAGCACCAGGCGAGCGCGAGTCGAAGAATGGCGGCACAGCGTTCTCCCTTAAGTCCTCTCTTCCTTATACTCTCACGTGGTCTTTTTCGTATCAGACGCCTAGGCAAGTGTCTACAAGCTCCAGGTCTTACTTAAGTGAGTTCCGGCGGTTATCTGTACTATTCAAGCTTTAGTTATGCTTAGTCAGGAGGCTCATTACCATAATCGCTGACTCAACATTCGGCTCTAAAGCAGTTATTAAAGAAGAAAGCGCAGAGAAATCGACACCAAGTAGAAGAAAACAGGAAAAAAAGAAAAACCCACATAAAAACCATAAAACAACCAGAAAATAACAAAAAAAAAATCGAAAAAGAAAAAGGAAAAATATGATTTGGCTTGCATTCTTTACTAAACTTCTTTAACATGGTCTCTGGAAGATCCAACATGAATCTGGGTCGTTTGGGTAAACAACCCTAGCAAGATCCCTGTTCACATGCGATGACCGTCACAATAGTATTGGTCGCGGTATTCAAGGTAAAGGTGAAAGTGTCGACGAGGAATATTGAAGGTTCGACGAGAATAGTTTTCCAGCGAGGAATAGAAAGGGTTTCAAATAATGCTGCTGGAAGGTGTCTTTGAGTGAAAGTGTATCAGGATGCCTTAGAAAACATTACAGTGGATAGATTATAGAAGACGTGCATGAAAGAATGCGCATGGAAGGACAAACGAAGATATTCAGAAAGCTTGTGATGATGCTGGAGGACAACGCGGCCAGGTGAACAAACTCTGAGAAAAGAATAAGAAGACATTGAATAGATCACTCGAATGAGTTTGCAGAAGAAGATGCACGTACAAAATACTACGCATGAATTTTCGAACGAAGATAAATTCTAAACGGACATCACAATAGCGAACAGAAGAACTCCAGACAGGAGAGAGAGATAGCGTACCCAGCCGAAGAGCTTATAGCTCCATCGAAAGTCTTTGATTGGATGGCACAATGCCGTTGTCCCACCAGTACTGTGTGATTCAGACCCTTACTTCAACACAGTGCGTCGCTTCAACCAAATTTATGGTGTTCCTGCCGAGTGGCCTGACGCATGTTAATCCAGAAGCAAGATAGTTTACCGACAGGATCGTGGTGTCGAGAGGAAAACGTTCGACAACAACAGAACGAGAGTAGAATTGAAGGATATAGCAACGATCTCTTTTTCCGTAAATGGATAGACAGCCATCTGATCCCCAATACTGATGCCAGGTTCTTGCAGGCATCACATAACCCTTTTACCGTAGATCGCGAACAGATGACTTCGCATTCCCTGCATTACCGGTCCAATAGCAACAAGGCTCCCTCGATACTGCTGAAGACGATAACTATTCTTTAAGATCAAGAAATGCACAGCGATAGTCGAAAAGACAAAGATAATATCGACGAATAGGAACGCAACATCAGAACAGCTTCAGAATCGAAAAGAATAGATGACATGGCGAATGGTTCTGGAAAAGAGTTCGAAAAGGAAGAAACCGATTTCCGGGGACATCAATTATTACTGGTCAGTTGAGCTTGCTAAGAAGTGGCCCATTGCAAATATGTCGGATAGGCATATGGAATCAAATAGTATGAAGGTGAGCAGGTAGAGAAACTCCCGGAGTCCTTCTGCAGGCGATAACCACGCTCTATCGATGAACTCGCAGGCTTCCCTCACATCTCCTACGTCATGCCACCCAAGGAGCTCGCGCAACCAGATCGCCGAGGTCGGGCTTCTTACCATAATAGGCTCATAGGCGGAATCTCACATAGCTGAAAAGGGAAGTATTGAAAGGCACAGCTATGAACAGGAAGATGGTACACAAAAGAGGTGGCTGCAGTCACAGTCTTCTCTATCAGATTGGAGGACACGTTACGGGCCGTTTTACTAGGGGATGACGAAGCCATCCTTCTACCGTCGCAAGGTATCAACGAGATCAAGATGCCGAAGATATACCTTTGCAAGGTAAGACAGCTTTCTCCTTTCGGTCACAGACTTAATCAGCTCGTAGCATACCTGCCGTTACGCCTCCCGTCACTTGAGGATGAGCCGTACTTCCTCGCCTCATTACCTCGATAGCCGCCGCCCTCTCAAGCCGTACAATCGAAAAGCAAATCATGTCTCGCCTTTGTCTGCGGACATCCGATTATCCGCGCAGAAGAATTCGACCAGTCGGGAACACTACAATATTAATCTGGTCAGGCAACCTTACCGCTGGTTAGTCAATCAATTTATGCGAGAAAAGCAAGGCTTTCAGGGTCTAGTTTCTCGGGCGCCACACGAGATAGTCAGACCTCCTTTGGCTCCTCTGTAACCCACCGACCACTGTTTCCAGTACTCCGGTAAGCTCGCCATCCCAACCATCCGGATTCTCATAATCAGCTAAGCTGACAAACCTTCCGGCACTAGATGGGACGCACCGACAGGATCGGTACATGCGGAAGCACAGATGCATATACTGAACGCGACAAGCCATCACAACTCTCTACCGCCCTTGCATCTGGCTTGTGGAGTTCCGGGCGCATCTCTCTCCGAAGCTTCGCTTAACATGATGTGAATATGCTTGACACTCTTGTCAGTGTTCCACTCCCTGATCCCGAGGCTTTACACAGGGAAATTGACCAGGTCTTGGCTGCCCGGACATCAAGTGGTTGCGGTAAAACTCACATTTCAAGATGTCCCCCCCCCCCCCCCCCCCAACCCCCGTTGCCTCACACATTAAGCAAACGACGGAAACGAACAACAATAGACAGTCGAGAGGAGACAGCAGGTTCCTTCAGTCCCTTCGCTGCCTCCGTACATAACACGGTAGTGAGCAACGCACAGGATAACGTTATCATATCTTGCTGGAAAACAAGTGAAGACATGAGATAGAAGTCAGAAGGATAAAACAAGGTAGGGAGAGAAGGAGGTGAGGGGAAAAGGTGAAGGAGAGATGGAAGCAGGACTGCGGGGAGAGGTGGAGGTTAAGGTTAAAAAGGATTTGAAAGGTTACGATGGATATGCATGCCTTGTTTCGGAGACTTTCGTAGGAGTAGGAGAGTGGAGGGTGTGTTTTCACAGCCCTGACTCACGCAAGAATTGATCAAGACGTCAAGGACGACTCTTCAAGACTTCCGAGCCGACAACAACGACGAGGTTGAAGAACGATTATGACTCATCAAGATGACAACCTCGACGCGACTACGATACGACACGCGCGATACGACACGACCACCACCACCACGCGACCATGAGCACACGACCACCGCCACAAACGCCGTGATCACACTACGACCTGGACAACAACCACGACCCAACCTCGTGTCCCACCTAGAAGGCTACGTGCACGACGATGACAACGATGGCAAGGACCACTTCTCCGGCTTCAACCTCGAGCAGCAGGAGGCCTTACTTCGGCCATGTGGGATTTGGATAGCTTCTTAGATTGGTAATGTAGACCTATATATAGGTGATATTTAGATAATATTCCGTTGAGCATAGTACAAAGCATAAGTAGCATTTTCGTAGAGATTTAGTGTCAGATATGCATAGGGTTTACTTTGCTCAGAGCATTGGGCGAATAGCGACAAGGAAGTTCACGTATGTAATTTTAGAACAGATGTAGCCCACATAGAGAGCATTCTGGAACATTAATATCAGTCATAGCCAGCTGCTAGCCATTGTCCAGCCTTGCTGCTATTATATGGCCGCTACTCTTCGGCATCGAAGCGACAGAACATGTTGAATGCATGTACCCTATGCGTTGTTTTGCTGATAGTCTACAAAGCGAGGTCGGTCATATGTCTGTGACAAGAGTTGCAGATTTAGGCGCAGGTTGCGGCCCCTTATGCTTCCAAGTGAAGTGCGGATAAGCGTCTTGAGACTACTGGCAGCCATATCGTCCTCATTAGAGTGAACTCGGGTAATAATGAGTCAAGACCGTTCAGTAATAATGGACCGGTGGCCTTTGGGACACCCGTGACGGAACCAAAGTGACGGAAAGCCTTCCTCCAATTATAACCATTTCTCCTTTAGCTAGAACCCTCCAGATAGTACCCTGTCACAACCACTCCATTTTCCAGCCGTATCCGGGCATTGTGACTAGCGGGTCAGGCCGCCGATATATCGCAGCGAAGTCATGTGTCCCTCTGCGTAATCGTTCGGGCTGGACAGCGACGTGCAGATGCCTGCAACTGCAGGCGTGTACTGTTGCAGTCTGAATTATATGATTGCTTGTGAAAGGGTATCTAGTCTACTCGCAAACCTCTATTAAGACGTCGCTATGGCCGTCACAGCTTAACCTTGGAGGCCATCGTCTCTGCGCCTTGCTCCAGCTTGTGTTTAGGTATATCCTTGTCCTCTGTAGCTTTCGCATATTCTCTGAACGCTAAAGTGCTAGGAGCCACTCCAAAGTTTTCTGGAACCTCCAAGTCCAATTCACCTGTTGCTATCACTCTGAGAAGACTGAAGTGGTGTATCGCATGCAAGGCTACGAACCAAAGCTGTATGGGTAATACGCAGGAGGTCGATTTGTTAGCTGCACTAAATCCGAATCGCTGAGGCTATTGCTGCATACCTCTCTCCCAAACGTAGTCCCGAACTCTTGATGATACGGCGTCAGGGCCGTTAAGCGTATATCCTGATCTAGATCAGTGTGCTCGACCACATGCGTCAGCTTGCGATCCATCTCCTCGAACGCGCTTAGAGCTGCTCTTGGGTTGGTTTCCATGTCGACCATCCTGACCCGTGTATCGTAGTTGACTTGCATCACACCTGCAGCTGCACTTGTGCTCGGTGCAGCATCCAGTAACAATCGATAATGATCAAGCGAATGTCGGAGATGTTTGCCTATCGTACTGCCTGGGATGAGCGCAGATTCGTGCGTGAGTATCCTGCGAAGAAAACCAAGAAAGTCTGTCAATAGCAGTATAGTGGCGAGACTGTGTGCATTCGAGCTTGTCATAGAGTAATCGGGGATAGACGGGGCAGACAATGTGATCTCCGGCAGCAGGCTTGTTCTAGCGAAGACGCAGTTGACTGGTATGGCAATGTTTCGAAGGCTGCCTCTAGATGTGTCCTAGATGGCTGCACAATCAAGAGAAAGCCTATAGACAGTCAATTGTCCTGCATCAAGCCACCATGGTGCATTTGAACGAATCTCGACGTCGGATTCGTTCTGGAAGCTGATCCTGCACATGATGCTACTGCACATCCGCTAGTAGCATAGATGAGACTGCTCACCTCTGTCCCTCTTCAGGTCCGAGATCCGCAATTTGGCGCAGCAGATCGACAGCTTGCTGTAGTAGTGCACTGGCGACCATCTGCAAAGCCTGCGCGGACTCGCTGAGCTGAGCCGGCTGGGTGAGCTGGTGTATATGATGGCTGTGCGACATGTCGTGATGAGTGATGGAGACCCAGTTGTACGAAGGAATCGACGACCGACAGCCACAAGGAACGCAAATAATCGTCGGTTGCACGGTTGGTGGCAACACCTGTCATTACATAAAGAACCACTGTTGTACTCCCGTGTAGCGAGACGCAGCAGTGGCCCGCGGGACGACTAGGAGCTGACCAGCCGGCAGTGACTCTGTGATTCTGGCAACTCTGGCTCGACAGAGGCGTCAGTGCCCCAGCGGAGACTTCAAGTTGCTGTCGGTCGGCGGTCAATGTCGTTCTATACAAAAACCTGTATTGCTGGAAGCTACATAGCTTTATGCTCGAGGCACACACTGTTTTGGTCATATATCAAAGAGCCTCTGCCAGCCTGACAATACATTCAGGACCTTTACGTTCTCTGGCTGGACTGCATAAAGACACGAGGAACAGAGGATCCAAAGCGATCCCGGCCGTCTAACATGATTCCTGAGTATTGAGAGCATGTCTGTACCTCACGCGGCGGAGTTTGGGAATTGATTTAGGAATGGATGCGAAGTATTTAGTCGTACTGTCCCCCACAACTGGTCAGCTCTTGTCAGCAGCAATATATACCGGTACCCTCCATGCTGGTCCCGTGACGGTAATGTAAGTTATTAGTAAATGTAACGACCAGACGTTAAGTTACCCTTAACGAAGCGATCGGAACCTAGTCTTCAGCGTTGTAAGGTGCAAGCGTTCGTATTTGACTAAAGCTTTGCTGTGTTGCTTGTTCTCTGTCTCTAGTCTTGTCTGTTCTGTTCTGTTCTCAAGACAAGAAAGCTAACGTACAATGCTACTGCTTAAATACTATGTAACTCCCTTGTTCGCTCATCTCTCCTCTCATCTCCTGCTGTCGGAAGTCTGCCGTTCTCTTGCTCCTTACAGTAAAATCTCCTTTGAAGTGCGCTATCGTTAAAGGCGCGACAGTTCTTCGTCAGGCTCGAAGGCCATATAACACTGGTTCCGAGAAGGACCTGAGCCCTCTACGCATCAGCATCAACGAGTAGCGGCGCCCCGTTAAAAAACCTCTGTACAGAACTGAGCAACATCCCTTCGAGTGTGGTGTTACAGCATGCTGAGTTCAGCCATGGAGCAGTCATTATAGGCGGGATAGCTAGTCCTTTCAAGTCGTAATAATGTTCTGCTAGTGATGAAATCGTTACCCGAGATCACGTTTTCTAAAGGTGGCACTGGTGCACGCCAAGTGTTATGAGCCAGATCAGCGCAAGAGTGAGAGGGGCCGAGAAGGGTGGGCTGCGCGATTGGGGGAAGTTTACAGGTGGCAACTTTGAAGACCGAAAACAGCGGCTCGTCGGGGCCTCTAGAGAGCATTGCCAAGGTTCGGTTTTGACTGTAGCATACGGTAATGCAGGAGACTACTAATAATCAGCACTACCGTACCTGGCCAAGGAAGGGAGAAACGATTGATTGTCCATTAACGTACCGTATCAGACTGTTACAATTAGTTACCGGTGGAGTATGCTCGCTTGTCTTTTTGTAAAGCATCCAATCCCAGCCCTGCTTCAGCATGAATTACCGAACAGTCCGACTCGGTTCCGACAGGATCTCTGCAAGCTTTTCCGGCAACCCACAGCTATCCGAGAGCCCGAAAGGGGCAGAGGCGGAGACACGGCGTGCGGCAAGCTGCGCAATGGCGAGCAGCTGATTGGCTCGTGGCGCATGTGGGTCGCTGATTTCCGCGCGAGCGAGATGGACCTGCAGAACGGCCTCGTCGCGTCCGGCTCGCATGCTCGAGTGGCGGACAAACTTGCATGTGGACTTGTGCACTGAAAAGCAAGCTGACTGGAGATTGGACACAGCAGGCCTTGCTTCTGCTCCCATACGACTACTACTGCACCTCACTGCAGACATCTTATCTTCCGCACCACACTCCATCATGATGAGACCAGCGCTCCGCACCCTGCAAGCCCCGGCGCGCCGAGCTACCACCGGGCTGACATCGCTGAACAGCAACAACCGCCACTTCTCAGCAACGCCAGCTGCACATCTCACGGCAGCCGAGAAGGACATCGTCAAAGCCACCGTTCCGATCCTCGAGACTGGCGGCGAAGCTCTTACGACCCACTTCTACCATCTCCTGCTGAATACATACCCCCAAGTGCAGCCGCTGTTCAATCAAGCTCATCAAGCGTCCGGCCGCCAACCTCGCGCCTTGGCAGCATCGGTACTAGCCTACGCAAAGCATATCGATAACCTGGCCCCATTGAAAGGAGCAGTCGAGAGAATCACCAACAAGCACGTGGCGTTGCAAATCCTGCCTGAACACTACCCTCTGGTTGGAGAAGCACTCCTCCGAGCGATCCGAGAGGTCCTAGGTAAAGAAGTAGCTACAGATGAAGTTATCTCAGCATGGGGTTCCGCATATGGAGAACTAGCAGATCTGCTTATCAAGAAAGAAGAGGATATCTACCACACCCTCGAGACGACTCCAGGTGGTTGGAGATCAGTTCGTCAATTCAAAGTAGCAGAAAAAGTACCGGAAACCAAGATCATGACCTCGTTTTATTTTGAACCCGTTGACGGAAAGCCAGTCATACAATTCAGTGCGGGCCAATACATAGGTCTAACAGCTGAAATTGAAGGCAAAGAACAAAGACGCAACTATTCCTTGTCCGATTCTGCTGATGGTAAAAGATTGCGCATATCAGTAAAGAGGGAACCAGGTGGTAAATTTTCAAACTATTTACACGATAATATCAAAGTAGGAGATGTGATGGATGTCTTCCCACCTGTTGGAGAATTCGTACTCGACACGACGCGAACAGAAAATCCCCTTGTCCTCGTTTCAGCTGGTGCTGGAATCACGCCCACCATTCCTATGCTCAAGGACGCTCTTAAAGCTGGCCGAACGGACATTACCTTCATTCACTGTGCAAGAGCAGAAGATGTTCACGCTTTCCGTCCACTCGTCGAGCAAATGGCAAAAGAGCACCAAGGCCGAGTGAAAGTGCACACAGTGTACGAGGTCAGCGATCCTAACCATGTTGCAGATGCAACGGGTCTGCTCACTCGAGACCAACTACAAAACTGGATCAGCAAAGCTTCAGATTCGGATGTCTACTTCCTTGGACCAAAGCCATTCATGAAAGCGCTCAAATTCTACCTGAAAGAACTAGGTGTACCGCAAGACCGGACATTCTATGAGTTTTTCGGTCCAGCTGAAGAGCTAGAGGATAGCAAGGAGCTCGGTGAAGGGAAGTAGGGGGACTGAGGGATGATGTTTAACAGGTAGCTTAGCAGTCTTAGTGTAGTGACGGTGTATACTCGTTCCCCTAGCAGCCGTTTCGTAGTATAGCAGTCCATTCATAACGGCAGTGTCCCGATTAGCAATCCCAATTCTGCCAGCTTTGACATGCAAATCTTGAGTCTTTGTCTTACTAAACTCAGATCTCTTTATTTGGTTTCCATTCTAAAATGCCTGTGTGAAGCGCACCTGCAATGTTATCAATCCAGCATATGTATGAAATAGGGAAGCCGACAAGCGGGTGGACCTGAAGCCGGCCAGTAAATAATGGTGCCTTATATTTCCAAAGCAGTAGAAGAGAATGAGCACAATTTGATCATGATTCACCATCATGATCTGTCAGTGTCGCTAGTAGGCATACAGTTCACTCAAGCACCAGCGTCATTCAGAACTATCGTGGAACGCGAAAAATGAAGACTGTGATCAGATATCATCAAAAGTAATGACTTGACGGTCATTCTTGAACTTAACAGGGGTCACGCAGCCAGCGGCAGGGCCAGCAATGTGCTATTGTTGCAGAAGTCCGGGAGACCTAAAAGCAGCCCGTATCGCCGTGTGGCCGTATGCCCGCCCCTCACCACAGGTGCCGGGTCTACGCAGCACTACTAGGCAAGGCAGTTTATGAATAATGGAAATCATTTGAGGGCGGTGTAGACGACTGGGACGGCACTTTTTATGTCCCACTTCTCTTGCCCACCTTTCGCTTCCTTCCTTTCGTTCCACACCAAATTAGCACTAGACCCAAATAAAACCAGACCTACCACCACTATATCTGCGACATCCACAATTGAACTTCTCGTCACCTATAAAGACACTACCGTAGCAGGACAATGCGAAGAGATGGCGGACATCGAGCTTGATGCTGAGCATCAGCTACGCAATACCTCTGTGAAGACCTTGCAATGGGACTCATGCTCCGTTCACGTGCCCGGCAAGTCATCTGACAAACCTACCTACATCCTGAGCAATGTCCAAGGAACAGCCCAAGCAGGTATGCTCCGGACACACATCGTCTTTGTTTGACCATCCGTGTTGATATAGAGTCTCACTCACTTGCATTCTCATGCTCACTCTGTAGGTCAACTTCTTGCGTTGATGGGTCCTTCTGGATCAGGCAAGACGACATTACTCAATTTACTTGCAAGGCGAGTCGTGGGTAAGAATGTTCGCACAGAAGGCCGCGTCCTAGTCAACGGTACATCCTGCTCCGACGAAACCTTCCGCGGTTTGTCTTCGTATGTCGAGCAAGAGGATGCCCTCATCGGCTCACTCACAGCTCGCGAGACAGTCGACTTCTGTGCTCGACTATCCGGTATCCAGTGAGTCAAGCGGTCCACCTTCCACTTCTAGCAAAGTCTCCATAGTCTTTCAAGCTGATCATCATACTAGCAACACCTTTCCGAAAGCTCGCAAAGCCTTAACCGACAGTCTCATCAAGTCTTTCGGTCTTACTCGTTCTGCCGATGTTCTAGTCGGCACCCCTCTTCGCAAAGGATTATCAGGTGGTCAGAAACGCAGAGTCTCAGTGGCCGCCCAGCTCGTCACTGGTCCGCAGATACTCTTCCTCGACGAGCCTACTAGCGGTAAGGAATTTGGAAAGTCCAACCTAAGGTTTTGCTTTGGCCAATTATTGACTAAACTTTACCGCAGGACTGGACTCGCACGCAAGCTACGAGGTGGTATCTTTGCTCAAAGAAGTAGCGAAAAAGCTCAACGTACGTGAACCACACCAGAAGACCACGCGCACTCTAAGACTGACCTCGATTGCACTGGTTAAGCTGATAATCATCGCCAGTATCCATCAACCCTCGACTACCACATTTAATCTTTTCGATAAGCTATGTTTACTGGCCCAAGGCAGAACTTGCTACTTCGGGCCAGTCACCCAAGTCGTCGAATATTTCGCCAGCGTTGGTCATCCTATGCCAACCCACATTAATCCCGCCGAATACATCCTTGAATTGGTCAACGCAGATTTTAGTTCCGCGTCTGGTTCATTGGGAGGAGGCGAGAAAGTCTCAAGACTGCACAATGCATGGTGCGAGATCGAGCAGCAGCAGATCGTTGTGCAGGCCACCGATGAGCATACTGGAGAACACCTTAAGCTACCAGTTAGCGATCATAAGACAAGACGCTTTTTGTCCACTATTTCAACTCTTCTGCATCGATCTTTCGTCAAGAGTTACCGGGATATCCTTGTCTACGGCGTTCGACTCGCCATGTATATGGGTCTTGCAATACTTATGGGGACTGTTTGGGTCCGGATGTCCCCGAGCCAGGAGTACATCCAGCCCTTCATAAACTCGATTGTACGTCTGAGCTCTCTGTCTACCATGATGTTCGCTAACATGTCTAATGTGGTAACATTGTGCTTTTGCAGTTCTTTGGAGGTGAATTTTGAATACCATTCATTGGGTCTACAACACTGCGCTGACGATATTCCTTCAACCCTCGTCTTTTCATCTTTTCACCTGGCCCTCTTCGTTTCAACACACTCTCTTGGCGATTGACAGGCGCCTTCATGTCTTTCATGGCTGTGGCCTATATCCCAGCCTACATCGAGGACTATGCGGTGTTCAGGAAGGATCGACAGAACGGGCTATATGGGCCACTTGAGTTTCAGCTCAGCAATTTCCTTATTGGTCTGCCTTATCTTTGTGAGTCGCTATACCCATGTACTAGAATCAAGCTTCGACTGAGGTCATGCTGTAGTCGTCTTCTCGTTTCTCTTCTCAGTTATTACGTACTGGCTCAGCAACTTTCGCGCAGACGGCATCGCCTTCTTCAGGTGGATCCTTTTCATATATCTCGACCTCTTAGCGGCAGAGTCTCTCGTCGTGCTTGTGGCGTCCCTTTTCCCGATATTTGTCGTTGCTCTAGCTTTAGTCGCTTTCGCGTAAGTCACAAGCTCCTGAAGCTCGTCTGCTTCTCTCGTCAGCTATGCTCAAAACACCTTGTCCACAGGAATGGGGCCTGGATGGCAACTGGCGGCTTCCTGATGCCGTTACCTCAGCTCAACCCTTTCTTCAAATACGTTTTTCATTGTCGGTCACCCGTCTACAATCTTATTTGTAGCTTTCGCTTGACACGATCTTCATTCCTCTGATCTACTTCCAGATATCGACTATCAAGCCTATGTCTTTCAAGGACTCATGGTCAACGAATTCGCCGACAGAACCTACTCGTGCGATGATGCCTGTCAATGCTCATATCCTACTCTAGGTCTGCAATGCCAGATTCCGGGCATCTCTGTCCTGAACCGCTACAGCTACCCCATAAATCGACAGGGCCAGTGGATTGGGATTCTCGTCGCCATCATAGTAGCCTATAGATTGCTCAGTCTTCTCGTCGTCTACGTCAAAAAGCGATAGCAAGCTTTCTGCACTGTCTTTTTCTGTAAATCCACCTCTCCACCACTACGTAATCGTTCATGATGTTATAAACAGTGGTTTCGGTTATCTGGCTATTCCCGTCGACCACTTGCGGCTTATAGAGTACCGACCGGGCTTACGAAAGCCTTCACGTCTGCCTCGTGGCTATCGAGGACGCGCCGTAGCATCTCAGGGTATCTCCAAGACGGCCCTCTGCATTCACTGGAACAGCAGCTACTGTGTCCCAGGTGCTGTGCACCTGCAAGAATTGTACATGTCCCGATGACAACGCTTCCGAATGTCAATGTCAGGTCCGCTAGGTCTCTTTCAGCACACGAAGCCGGCACAGATGGCAAGCTCGCTTTGGAGTCGTAGTCTCACGACCTGGAGCTAAAAGGGCGAAGAGAAACGCGGCACATTCTGCCACCAGTCCAGGTGAAGCATAAACCACTGCAAACAATCGAAGCCGCCACGTAGCCACGCGCTATCTTGATTTGCGTTCTGTATACTGTTGCCGGAGGCCTTGCGAGCGTTCTTCCACCTTCGCTTGGCTGCGAGGATAGCCAAGATGATTGTTTCAGAGCTACCGACCGTCGAGACGCACCAACTGCAATCGGCTTGTCTTTCACGGGCATGTTGAAGAGCCGAACGACAATCAAGATGGTGCCCAGCAGTCAGACATTTTTGCGTACAATGAAGCCAGGCAGATTGGCATACCATCATTCCAGGACAGGTTTTATGTATCTCACAACGAGGGAAGTGGTATACTTGACTTCCCATCTGCTTTACCAAGCGAAGGGTATTTCACGGATAATGGCGCAACTCTGAAGTCCTTGTTGAGGTTTGGCAATAGCATGAGTACACAGCATCCAATGGTAGTCGCCTTGAGCTGCGTCGTAGAGGTACGCGAGGTTCGCTGCCGCGCATGACCTCCTCGGCTTCTGTTAATATGTCGTCACGAAGCTGTAGCAATTGCAGTCAGCGCACGGCACAGATCACGATAGGACATGTTGTTCGATGAGACGCACCTGAGAAGTTGCGGTCCGGGATACCGCCCTTTACTTTACGTTCGTCCTTGTTGCCCGCTCATCACTGCTCGTCAAAGTCAAACACGCGCACCAGTTGAACCTCCTCGATGAATCACTTTGCAACTCTGGGTGCAAGCTCATATCCAGCCGTCTAGCAGCGACGAATGTCTTGACGCGCCGTGTCAGAGCCATAGACGTTTAGCCAGTGCAGCTCATTGCCCTGGAGGATGTGCATTGTTGAAGAATGCAGATGGTCGGCAGTGGTGCTGCAGCTGCACGTGTCACCGCTGGCAGGGAGGCAAGAAGGCAAGCCGTCAGAGTTAAGTTGGGCCCTGAAAAAGAACAAGAACTGGCTGCTCACACCCTTGGGGATGATTTACTCTATTGTCTGGCGCTATTTGCGCCAGCATTTGGATTGGTGACGCCGCAACCACTGCGCGTGTCGGTGAAGCTGTCGGTCGCGGTGTCTTTCGGCGTCTTGGTAATCACTACATTTCGCTCTTGTGATGAGCTTCATATATAACAGACGTCGGAGATCAGAGTTGGCACATATCGTCGTCTCGCGCAAGGGCCTGGGGAGGCCTTCCACTGCTTTCTTCTTGCAAACGCTAACACAAGGCCAAAAAGACGAGTCACAGCGTATCAAGGCCCCGAGCCTGGCAGGACCACCCTGTCTCGTCCATAAGGGTGGATCGGTAGGCATGACTGGCGGACCTACACTGTCTGTAGAGGACCTGCTGCTGGTCTTCCGCTTCCTCGACAATGGCTATTTGCCTGACAAAACCTTGTATCGCCATGTACGTACGAGCATGCGCGTTGGTATGCAAGAGCTGGCTCCGTCCAGCGCAGGCAGCACTATACCGGACGACATTTGTGCAGTACGAGCATGAAGCATCTGCCCTGCTTGACACCCTTGCGCTTCGACCAAGCCTCGCCACCATGGCCGAAGCGGTATACGTCTGGAGTTGGCCTGCGAAGCAGTGGAATATGGATGCAAATCTTAATAATTATTCTGGTACCCTCCTGATCAGCGGAGCTAATGCGAAATTCCTCCTGGTCGCGCTGCAGCAGAGCGTTATAGTCGTGACCATCTCCGCAGAATGGGCTGCTAAGCTTGACTTGTCGATGCTGCAAATGTCTCAGATAAGAAGGCTAGCTGTGAGGCGAGCTCTCCGCGAATCTGCACCGATATTGCACACCGAACCCCCCAAAGAGCGAAATTCGAGCGGGAATGAACAACAAGTGCAGTCAAGCTCATGGATGCGACTGGTCCCGAGTCTGGTTTGCGGCGGCGCATGTCGGCCGAGAGCATCGTACAGGTTTGATGCAGAAGAATCCAACCAGGCTATTGGCGGTTCTGGAAGAGCTGTCCGCCATGACGAATTCGGTCTGACTTCATTCCTCCTCAAATTTGGGGAACAAGAGGAAGAAGTGCCAAACTCGCGCCTCATCATCGCCGCTCTCACAATTGGATCCGCCTACGCTATTGGCGGCCTGATTCCCCTGCTGCCCTATTTCTACACGAAGAATGTCTATCTCGCCCTGTACGTTAGCAGTGGAGTCACTGGCGTCACTCTTGTTGTGTTCGGTATCGTGAAAGCTTTAGGGTTACTGGGCGTTCAGCAGCAGTGCATGGCAGACCATGAGGTACCGAGCTCGTTATCCCGCTCTTGCCTTTCCGTGGCAGTGTAGGTTCGTTTTGCGACCACGCATTGCTGCACTTCGGTCAAGAGGACTATTTGGCACGGGGCAGGCTCAACACAAAAGCATCCCAACTCATGCCTTGTCCAGATGCTGCCTGTTTGTTATATGAAGGCATGTTGCTCGATTGTGGGCCATTCGTCTGGTTCGGTATTCTCGGCATCTGAAGAAGAGGGAGGGTCAATCGGCTTCCAAAGAATAGTAAGAAAAGACTCTCCGCCAGCTTGAGGCAACACGGGCATTGATGCGAAATACAAACAAAGACATTTTCCTATAGAATTGATATGACCTGCTTCTTATAGAGGCATGCTTTCTAATCACAAAGTACATGAAGGAATTCATTTCGTATCTTCCACTTAGTCAAACAGACAAGGCTAATTCAACAAGGTATTGTGCAGGAAGCGTGTCGCCCCTTACTCATTTTGTTCAACATCACGTGGCAATCTGTTTAGGTAGCAGGTCGCTTCTGTCGGATAATAAGGGCGGGAACCGGCATGAAGCTCACAGTATATAAACAAAGATTTGCTCTCTGAGACCACAACTCAAATCTGCTTTATGATGAGAGGTGACACAATGGACTTGCAAGCTAGTATCTTCCATATAGACTAGATATAATCAAGGTACGATGTGCAAGCTTTGCGACGGTTTTAATCTCGTCGCCGTGTAATCGTAAACGGGGGTCCGACCAGAATGCTGTGGTTCGATCTGATAGGACAGTCACTTGTAGTTGGTTCACTCCGCCAGATCACCCATTACTCGTGCGTTGGCCGCCTATGCCACTGAAGCATGAAAAAGCTGACACCTTGAGCACAAGCTAGGCAGCCGCCTCAAAACTATTTTATACTATCATGAATTCCGGAGCCTGACTATATATGAAGGCCACCGTTCCGGTCTGATAAGCTATAGTGTCTACCATGTGCTTATACAAGTCAGCTTGTGTTTGCGCTCATGCTCGGACACTACAGCACTGGTTTCTGTTTCTCAAACTCTGAGGTTGTCTAGCAAAAACCATCTCTCAGGTCATATCAAAGCATAATACCGGTGAACGATAAGTCACGCGATTGCAGAATTGATCTGTAACTCTCTCAGGTGCTGCTCTCGCTGTGGCCGATGTCCGAGACCTCAACTATACATAATGAAAGGTATAGCTAGGAGGACCAAGACTTGCAACTTGTGCTCCTTTTGTCTCGAAAACCCACGACCTCCTAATACATCCCATACTCACAGGTTGTCATGGGTCCGCAGACCTTATTAGCACTACGCAGTGATTCATGCCGATCTCTTGCAACGAAGATTAAGCAAGAGATGGCATAGGATTTTTTTCAGTTTTTCGCAAACTTTCGCTGAGCCATGCGAGCTGTTCATGATTTAAAGGTGTTTCTAGGTGAGGTACCCAGCACCTT
This sequence comes from Cystobasidium pallidum, assembly GCA_001599955.1. Lineage (NCBI taxonomy): Eukaryota > Fungi > Basidiomycota > Cystobasidiomycetes > Cystobasidiales > Cystobasidiaceae > Cystobasidium > Cystobasidium pallidum. The sequence continues at coordinate 155,326 of BCIL01000024.1, read as the reverse complement.
TGTTTTGCTGCTTATAAGGCATTGCGCGGCTAGTGACCAGGCTATGTTGCTGTTCCGAAGGTAAGATGTTATCTACACGTTTTTTTTCGGGGTCTACATTTGTGGTCGAGCGAGCTTCAAGGCAGGCTATGTCCTTCCGCAAGTGAAGAGACGGCAGATGGTGTGCATGATATCATCTAGAACTATAGGTGTGCGGGGTGCAGCACGTCTTCCTGGGTCGATCTCACTTTGAAATCTGCCAGATGATCATAGTCAAGTCTGGCTCCAGATGTGGAGGTCGACACGATGTCTTTGAAGTGAGCTAAGATGTGATGGTAATGAATTAGCAAGTTAGATTGTCGACGTGGTCAGAAGACAAGGTGTGCTAGGTCTTTTGCACGAACTTGAGAACGGGCGTTAGCTGACGGCGTCGCGTCGTGTCGGACAAGCCACGTCCTGTCACACATCTTTCGAAATGTTTGGATCGGCTGTGCTCCACGGAAGCCGACTGACCCGAGATATTGCTGCAAAGCCTGGTAGAACATTCAATTTGTGTGAGCCTTCGAATAGCAACCCTGATTAGATTTGCTGCGCTAGCAATTGAATGCCAGCTCGGGAGAGACAGGATTGCACGCTGAACCTTGTCTGCATCATTTCAACAACCTGACCTGAGCGCACGTCGGTGGTGCCATCTGTGAGACTCCACAGAGTAGTGGGTAGCTGGCGCAGGTGTATAGATTAGCTTAGTCATCACTAACTCCATCACTTTGTGAACTGCAATATGTCCTGCAGTATAGCGAGATGTCCCCTTGTTCTGGGAACTAGCCGGCCTTTGAGTCTTAGCGAGGTGCGCTAGCGCTGCTTATGTCCGAGCGCTGGTGCCTACGTCTTGACCTGAGGTGTAATAAGTCCCATGTACAAGAGACCAAACAAAAAGGAGCGGTGATCGAGTTGTTCCCCCGACGCAATGGACCTGAGCCTGCGGCTTCAGGAATCTTGCACGCTCACATACAACATGCTATTATCTTGCAGGTTGAGCAGCAGCGGGTGCAGCACCACCTTGAGGTGCAGCCTGTAGTACAGATGAGCCGTATCTAACAATCAAGTCCCTCCCTAGATCTAGTCCCTTCTTGACTGGCTCAGGGCAGCTTGGGTGTGCAATCAGATTATCAAGCTGAGAGTTGACGTAAGCGAATGCTTGACGTGTCTGGGAAGACATGTGGTAGCGTAGTCGCAAGAAGTGCGCAAAGAATAGCGGCGTGATGAGCCGATTGCGGAAGCTGTAGGAAGGCGCAAGATGAGTGTGATCAGCAGGCAGACACTCTTCCCTATAACATCGACGGCACTCACGTCAAGGCACCAAGCACTACACGACCTGTAATGACTATCACCTCATAGTATGAAACGAAAAGCATGGCGGTCTCATAGTTCTTCTTGATCCAGACTTGGAGAGTCTTTGAGAATTGAGCAGCAGCTCCTCCGGCAGCTGGTGTACTCGAAGTCTTGCCTCCGTCCGCTGCAGCACCGTTCTTTGTGGCTGTCGAGTCGGTCTTCTTGGCTGACGAAGGTGGCTTGGGAAGCATTGATCGGATAAAGGTTAAGCTGTGGAAGAGGGAGAAAGTAGCAAATGGGATGAGAGTCAACGGAATCGGGGACTGTGAAGGAGCAAATACACAGTTAGCCTATTCCATCATGAATCTTCCCCCACTTTCGACTGGACTGAGCAAGGCTGACCTCGGCTACGACGCAAGAAGGCGGATGGTCAGTGATGTCGATGGCGATGGCGACACAGGTGCCAGCAGACATACCAAAGTTCCAGTATAGAGCGAGTAATAGGTATTGAACGTTCTCATCTAGAAGAGCTCGCTGTAAATATGCTCGATTCAAGGAGGGGATCCCTAGGGATTTGTACTGGAATGCACATGTTACATTCAGGGGAGAGACAGCAAGTAGACCAGACCTACCACCACGATACCCTGAATAGAGCAAATTACACAGATTGTCAGCAATGGCGTTCATTCTCTACCCTTCTGCCTGCTACGGCGGAAGCAAGCTTGAACTTGCCCATGACACTGGTCATGCCACAACCGCGCACAGCGGGGAAGGTTTCAGCTGAGGCTACACAGATGCATTCAGAATGCCCCTGTACATACCTGTCGCACCCAGGTAGCTCAGCTTGTATGCATATGGATGCGGCTTGAAGGTGACGACTCCCAGGAGCGAGTAGAGCGACATGACGAGGACGAGTGCATGGCCCGCCGCCCAGAGGTAGTGCGGGATTGAGGGACCTGCGGCCATTGTTCCAGAGTGGCTGGGTATGCGGGGATGCTTCTCCGTCTGTCTATTGAAAGCGGCTTCTTGCTTGTTCGAGTGGATGCAAGCTGAAGGTGTATCGATGAGGTGATCTATTCCTCGCCGGATGACCAGACGTGGCGGAGGGCCGGCACGCACTGCAAGCGGTAGGCCATCGGTGCTGCAAGAATGAGCTGCAATCAACGCTGTCACGCAGCATTTGTCTGGGCATCCCATCAGACAGCATGCTCATCGTGCAGGTTCACCGGTGGCCGCAGGAAGAAAGCTCGACGTTCACGGCAGGACATTGGCAGCTTTCAAAGGCACTCGGATCTGTATCATGCAATAGTACAGCGGCACTCCATCTACGCTTTCTAGTACCACTATTTCTTTCCGAAGTGGCGGCTTTCTCGTTTCCTTCGCTCGCACCTTGAGCATTCGTTCCTTCTGCTTTTGCCATCACGTCCGAGCTATTCCTCCATCAACCCCACTGTGCAAGCAGAGCTTGTTCACGCTTCATTCGCACGCACCCGTACGCACAGCTCAGCTGATCCTTGCAGCGCCTTCGTGCAGCCTCTCCCGTCGTCCCACCTCACGCAAACCATGGCCAGCTCGCCCCCAGGCTCGGACATGAGCCTGGAGGACGCTGCTGCTATCCAGCAGGACCTGGCTGGACGGACTTCTGTTGCCCCCGCTGTCCAGCAAGAGAGCGCTTCCAGAGATGCGCCTACGATGAGCATGCTTGCGGACGTTGCCGGCGCTGGACAGGCTGAGCAGGTGGACGAGGAAGCGTCCTCTGCCCTTCAATCCACGAATGCAAGCGCAGTAGCACACGAAGATTCAGATGTTGCTCCTGCCCCTGCTGCCAATCAAGACGGCACCGCCGAGGTAGCGGGGGTACTGGTGCAGGCTCCTCCCGCTGAAGAAGAGCTGCCCTCACTCGCCCCGTCTGTCAGCACGAATGCATCGTTGGATGCTTTGCTTGGATCGCTTGCCGAGAGCCACAGCAATGAGATGGATGATTCTGCGACTATGCTTGCTCAGCCTACCGAGGAGATTCCTGCCGCTGCAATGGCTGGCGATGTTGATGAAGCTGCCGTAGAGGTAGGGGATGTGGCTACCCAGTCAACAGAAACCCAGGAAGGCACAGCGTTGCCCGCCATCCAAGGACAAGGGACACTTTCGAACGATGAGAAAATGGCGGATCAACCACACCAAGGCGAAGGTGAAACCTCCGCCGTAGCTTCGTCTGCTGAAGCACCTGCCACCGAGCCGACAAACTGGTCAAACCCACCAGCATTCGTCCCTTCCGACGCATCCGGGCCTGTGCCAGGACTCCCCGAATCTATCACTATCCACACAGCTTCATCATCAGCGACGGTTCAGGATGCTCCCATGAGTGGTCAAAATTCGGCCTCTTCGATACCTCAAATTCGTCAGGAAGCAACACCAGCAGGTACACCTACCTTGGCTCCGGCAACCCTCCCAACCTCAATCAATGCAGACAACCAACCACAAGCTCAACAGCAACTGTCATCTGCCAGTTACCCTGCCCAGTCGTCTACCACTTCCACTCCAATTTGCAAGATTACACAACTAGCAAGCGATCCACAGTTTGCCCTTTCCACAGCCCAACAGCTGCTGTCCAATAGACCACAGACACTGTCCAGACTACAAAAATTACGTAAAAGAGTCGAAGTGAACAAGTTTGACGGCGAAGCTTGGTTGGAATTGATCAATGATGCTCTTCAAAAAGGCGATCTTGACAGGACCAGAGAAGTATATGACCATTTCCTGCGAAGTTTCCCGGAAAATGTAAGGCGCTTTCTTTCCTTTCTATATGCTTTTGTACGCGGCATACACATGTCGACGACTGATAAGCAACGCGAGCTTCCACATGCGTTGCATATCGTCGGCTCCTATGCCCCAGCCGTGGCATTTGTCTACATTCCTCGTTTAAACACATCTAATCATTGCTCTTTGCTTTTGCTCTCCCTCTTTTCTATCCTCCTCCCACCATCACCGGATAACATCGTCAAAACATCACCTTTGCTCTCATTCGGCTCGTTGCCCGGCTTTGCCGACGATTCGCCGATTTACTGCATCTTCTTCTGCATACAATGATGCCCGGTCCGTCAGGCGCGCGAATGGATAGCATATGCCGATTTAGAATTATCGCATGGCAACAATGACCGTGTCAACGAGATCTTCGGGCGGTGTTTACGAACATCAACGTCGGTCCAGCTATGGCATTTCTACCTTACCTATATCCGTCGCACAAATCCAATCGATAGATCGAGTCCTGAACGTTCAGCTCCTGCTCGTGACATTATTACCAAGGCATTTGAATTTTCCCTCGCTCATGTGGGAGCTGATCTCGAAGCTGGACCTATTTGGTTTGACTACATCGAGTTCTTGAAAGAAGGAGATGTTTCAGGTACTTGGGAAGCTCAGCAAAAAATGGATAAATTGAGGCAGACCTATCAAAGAGCTGTTTGTATACCTTTGAGCAATATTGAACAGCTTTGGCAAGGATACGATGCTTTTGAGAACAATCTCAATAGAGCGACCGTGAGCGAAATACTTTTACCTGACTTTTCATAAACTTCTTTCTCACCTTCACTCCTGATGACAGGCCAAACGTTTCTTGCAAGATCGTTCACCTGCTTACATGACTGCAAGAGCGACGGCGCGTCAACTTCAAAACTTTATGGGCAGACTCTCGTTTGGGCCTGTGCCACGAAAGCCGAATTGGGACTCCGCAGCTGACCAAGCGCAATTGCAAGTGTGGAAAGATATGCTCAAGTACGAAGAAAGTGATCCAATGGAGCTCGGAGAACCCGCTTCTGTCAGAACAAGGGTGCTTCTCGCGTACAAAAAGGCTCTAACTCAGCTGCGTTTCTATCCCGAAATCTGGTACATGGCGGCTGCCTATGCTCGCTCGCAGGATAAGCTGGACGAAGCCAACACCTTTTTCAAAAATGGCATGGAAGCCAATCCCACGAGTCTCCTTCTCCACTACGCATACGCAGAGTCAGAAGAGACCAAAGGCAATAATGATGAATGCCATAAAGTATACAACGGTCTATTGGAGCGTTTACAGGTCGAGATCGAATCCACCAATACTGCGATGCAGACTGAAATCAAAGAAGCTCTGGAAGAAAAGGCAAGGATCGAAGCACAAGAGAAAGCCGCTCGAAATCAGAATATGATGAAAGATAACAATGACGATGACGAAGTCGGCGAGGACGTCAAAAATCGAGAAAGGGAAAGCATTAAACGCGCAATCACAGAAAGCAGGACCGAGCAGTTGAACGAGATCAAACGCTTGGCTGCTAGCGTCTGGATTATGCAGATGCGATTTGCCAGACGTGCCGAAGGCATTCAGCAGGCGAGAGGCGTTTTCAGTCGGGCTCGTAAATGGCCACATGTCACATGGCACGTCTTCGAGGCATCGGCTATGTTGGAAATGCACTGGAACAAGGAAACAAAGATTGCCACGAACGTGTTCGAAGTTGGCCTGAAACGCTTCAATGACGAGGTTGGCTTCGTCAAGAGATACCTTGACTTCCTGATCATCATTAACGACGATGGCAGTGAGTCGGATTGCGCCGTCACCAGACATTCCGTACACGTGACTAAACTATTCTATATCAGATGCAAGAGCAGTGTTCGAGAGATCTGTTACCAAATTACCCGCTGATAAAGCTAAGCCGCTGTGGAAAAGATGGTCGGAGTATCTCTATCAGTATGGGGACCTGGCTTCCATACAGAAAGTCGATGCGCGTTTAAGCGAGACCTATCCTGATGGTAAGCACCATCTTTGGTTTTGGTCCCAGCCCACCATAGCTAACTTCCCACAATCTGCAAGTGCCTGCCATCGACCGCTTCGTAGAGCGACACACCTACCTTGATTTGGACGATATGACATACGTTGAACTGGGCGAAGATGATGATCACGACGCACTTCCTGCGCCTAGGAAGCAGGAGCACTCACCTGAGCCAGCAACTAAGGAGGATCGACACACTATGCCACCTATGATGCCAGCGCCTGGGGGACAACAATTGCCAATGACAACTGGCATGCCGATGCCACCGCAAATGCCATCGCAATTGCCACCACAAATACAACAACAAGCTCCAAACGGAGGTGCTCCATCTATGATGCCTCAACAACAGACCATGCCTCCGCAAAATGATGTTTGGGGAAGGACATTAAACAACAGCAACAACAACAGCAATCCCTACCCGGGTCCACCTGAAAGCATCGACGGCAGTGTTGAGAACGATAGGCGGAAAGGGGGAGGGGGCAGAGGAGGCAATAAGAGGCGTCGATCCCCATCACCACCTGGCCGCCGTGGCCGCAGGGCAAATTCGCCGTCCCGTGTTAGCAGGCACACGCCACCGGATGACTTCCCCGAAGGTATTCCCTGGCTTATGAGTCAGCTGGCAAGCAAAACGGTCTTCGCTGCTCATGGACCGATCCTTGATTGGCAACACCTCATGCATCTAATCAATACGGTCGCTTTGCCCGGAGCACATGGACAGCAAGCGAGAGGCAGAGAAAGATCGGCCAGCCCTAGACGCCGTGGGCAGCAAGGTGGCAGTGAGTACCTTCCTCTGCCTGTCAAGGGTTCAAACAGCCTGACCGGTTTACGCTGACAGGACGGCGCTCGCCAGATTATTCTGGACGCAACCGTCGATGAAATATTGGTACAAAGCCGAATAGAAGCGTAATGGTATCGTGAATTCAATGGTGAGAACCTTGCCTATGGCATCCACGGACTTGTACTATAGTATATGGAGAGAACTAGGACGAATTCAACGAACACTTATAGCGCTTTTGGCGTACTCGTCATCCCAACATGTGGCACTGGCTTCGTCTACTGCTATCATCTGCGAAGTTGCAACGCAATTCAGCCGCATCTCCTGTTACCAAGGGAGCGGAAATGCTAACTTACGTGACCGTCGAAAGTCGGTCGCATCCAAATAGGGTCTTGCGGACCGCCTTCCCACTCCTCTAGAACACGAAGAGCTATCTCCTTCAGCTCATCCGGCACTTCGCTATGTTGCATGTGAGAGCTATATGCTCCAAAGGCCAAATCCTTAGAGTGCACTTGCAGCCCACCAGATTTCACTTTTGGTGGATGCTTTGGTCTTTCACCCGACTCTATCGCCTCACATATGCTTTCCCACGTTGAGTGCAGTACCCTGGTCAGCATCGGGGCCGTCAGCCGAAACAGCAAACGGGATGTAACATGCAAGCATCACAGTAACGGACCTGTGAGCAAAGCCAGTGAGGTATGTTCTTCGAGCTTTCAGCCGCCTAGCGGTAGCGGCTGCCTGTGCAAGACTGCCGTTGAAATGCGGAGTCAGTCGCAAATCACTTCACCAAGTAGAGCGTCTGCACTCACCCAAAGTGTGACGTATGCGGATAGACTCGAAGGCAGTCCACAACTAGGACGGGAGGACCCGTGCCTTCTGCAGAAGGCGGTGTCTGAGTATGCGTATGTCCATTGCTGCCACTGGTCTTGCCGTTTGTAAGAGCGGCACTGGCATCTTCTATAACTTGCTGAGCTTTCTTGGATGTTCTCTCTGTATGCTTGCCCACATGACCCCTCTCATGCTGCACTTCACCAAGTAGTAGCTGCCATGTCGATTCAGGTATGTACGACACGTCGGATATATAGGCTATACTTCTGTTGAAGATGAAGCCTAATGAGTAATAAGGTGCCTTCTTCGTGAAGTAGATCCCGTGGTAAACTGGCAGCGGCGTCACTGTTACGCCGTGGCAGTCAAAGGGACGGTTCTCGTCAAAGATTATGTAGTTCCTGGGGTTTGCCGAGTCAGCATGCTTGGTTATGGTAAAGTGTCTGTTGGATGGAATCTCCTAACATGGCAGGCACGTCACCTCCGCCCGTTGCGAGATCTGCGCTAACGAGGTATGGATACGCCTACCATATGCCTCAGTACTTTAGTCTCGCGCAGAGTACCGAAAAGGCTTCGCCTTTCGGCGGACTGACCCGTTCGATCTCCTTGAAAGTGGCTGCTGTTACGTAGATATCCATCGTTTCTTGAACGGCACCTCCCAGTGTCCAGCCTGTAGATATATATCAATGGATCAATGGGTCAACGGCAATACTTAGACCAGATACTACTGACCTCTCAAGTCGTCAAGTCCGCTCATTGCATCGCTATATTCCGGAGGCCGGTTAGAAGTGGCCAAATATTATTACCTTGGAACCTACCTGTGGGCATGAGTGATAATCTATTGATAAATTTCCCGGGATAAGACTCAGCAAAAAGATATCCCACAGCTAGACACAGCATACACCTACCAGGGCATCTATCTTACGGAAGCCCTTTTGAGGGAACCACTCTAGAGCAGAAGTGAGGAAAGATTTTCCACAATCTATCAAGATAGACCTGGTACAGATCAAGGGTCAGCTTTGATTAGATTAGCCGACATCGCTAGAATAGGGCGTGTTGCCCATCGTACTTGACATCTCGAGGGTCGGTGTTTTCGCCATTGGGCTTGACTCTGAGCATAGCGCTGGTATTGCGTCGGACATTCTTCTTCCCCTCAGGCTTGAGAGCCGACAGACAACACTCGCAACCTCCCCCTCCAGGATGGGTAATGCAGCCGATAGTAGGCTTACGGACAGGTACGGATTGCCCGGTACAGTTGGAATAGTGGAAGACCGATCGATGCGCATGACAGGATAGTATTGTTGCATAAGATGTAGGAACAGATCCGGGAGGGAGCAACTCCGTTAACATATACGCAGAAACCGTTTTCAGACGATGGAACTCACGATGCATCCACTTGTGCCTGTGCCCAGCATGTGAAGCTCCAGCAATGGACCGCTTGAAGTCGAAGTTGACTCCATCGTGTAGGTATCGATCTCGTCTAAACAGCCACAGTGTTCCGAGAACAGAGGTGCAATAAGTAACGAGATGCGCAGACGACGCGTCGAGAAAGGTCTAGCTTTACGTTCTTATCCAGGAAGACCGGTAAACCTGCGGATGAGAACTGGCGTACGGGCGTGATCGCCGACAAGGCCGAGGGTGGCAAAGAAGACTAACCAGCAAGCCCGCCTGGAGCAGGGAGAATAGCAAGCAAATCCAGTGAAATGGCTAATACGATGGGAATCGTGACATTCCACCGCGCATATCTACGAGCTACATGAACAAGGCCGGCATGGCTAGCCGTGGCGACAACAAGTAATGAAATGTAGGCGAACCCCCATAAAGCCAGGATAGCACGATGCACATCGAATACTGTTGACAGAGTGACCTGCACAATCTGCAATCAGACGTTGTTCCTAATAGACCAAGTAGGATGAAGGCAGATCCATGGGAAAGGACCGGCTTTCATTGGTGGATTCGCATCTTGCGATGTCTTGTTCGGCTTCTTCCTGTGCAGGAAAGTAGATCGAACCCAATGGAGGAAGTACCGCGGACTATGCACGCTAGTTCAAGCAAATAAGGACGCTTGACTGACGATGTTTGTGAACTTGCTGGGAGGACCGTTATTGACCGCTTGGCGGTGTATGTATGAGTAGACTCTCTTAAATCCAAATATTTGTTCGAGATTGCGCTCGGAAAAGGGAGCACAACCTCCATGCCAGCTGAATAGCCAACGTAGGGGATGACACGAGAGCCAGCCTTTGTGAGGCCCATCAAAGGTTTGAATGAACTCTCCGACAAGGGCACTCGACAGAGGCATACTGGCGGCCTCGGGCAAGTCTGAATGGTTGTCCCTAATTGGTCGCTTTTGACCCAACAGGCAAAGGTGCCTGCCAAGTACAGCCGCCAAGGGAGCAAATGTGTTATATGATACGTCCTTTTTGCGCTGAGATGGAGAGACTCCGCTTATAAGCATCGCTTCCAACAATGAGGACCATGTCATGGAACTCACCAGTATCAACTCTGATCTGATAGGCTTCGATCAAGGTTCAACGTATGAATACGATGAATGGTCTCAATCACCTTCACGATCGTCGAGTTTGACAAGACCAAAGTCAAGGCTTGCACTGTTGAGAGCGCCAAAGGAAGGGCGTCTGCTGCTATCGTTTCCGCACATGACCAGCATATCGGATCCAGGCCCCATAAAAGAGTCAAGGCTTTGTGTCGAAGTAGTGCTCTCATACCCGGAAGAAGAAGTGGAGCAGGAGTAAACATCATCCTCTTCGACTAGATGGCGTCCTGGAGGGAATGCGAAAGCGCTATGGACCTCCTGATGCCCGTTTGCCAGAGTTGTAGCGGAGTGAGAAGGAAGGTCTTCGGCGTACACCGGGCCGGCAGGACTCTGTTCGCGAGAGTCGAGCGGATACAAGGACATATCGTCTTGAGTGCTCTGGGTGAGATCATCCTCCGGCTTCTTCAGCTCCTTTCCATGAACAGCTGCAATATGCCGGGCACAGTCATGTCGTCGGGAAAACGACTTGGAACAGTGACTACATGGGAATGGCTTGATGCCGAGGTGGGTATTCTGAAAATAACCAGAATCATGAGACCTCCATCAACAAAACTGTCCACAGTTGGCAGCAGTTACGCTCGAGGGTAAGAGAGCAAGTGAAGACTCACATAATGGGTGGACAGATTGAAATTTCTGGAGAATGTTCTCGTACACCCAGGATACGAACAAACAAACTTCTTGTCTCCATCTTTCTTGATCGAGAGGTAAGGTGTCCCGGCGTTGCTAACAACGCTGCTGACTGATCCTCTACGGGAGGAAGCAGCCGATCTGACCGGACAGGACACCTCGATATCCATCCTTGGGTTTCCTGCCCAATCCGGGCTTGCTAGCGAAGTGACGGGACTGTAACTTCGTACGCTCGTGGTAGAAATGCTGCTTTGACTTGCGGAATGTTGATGACGATACCCCGCATCATAGATTGAGTGATATATCTGATAAGAGGAAACGAGCTGCTGGTGTTGGGCGATATTGCTGGCTGTAGGATCAGTCCTAGATCGAGGTGAGACTGAGGGGTCGAGTTCTGTGACGTCTGTACATATTACATCGTTGTTTAAGGAAATATAGCTAGAGTCGTGGCCAACCCGGGCTGAGGTTGGCGGGTCGATGGCGTGAGCAGGCGCTTGCATATATTCAGTCCCGGCATAGATGGCATACTGACTACTCTGTAGTGATGAGAAAGAACGAATGTATCAGCATGGTCCATGGCAACACCATCCGGCATTTAGGATGGTAGGAAGGACATGCTTAAAATAGCCCTCATGGTCGGGTTCGACCTCTGAGGCGGTGAAGGCAAAGGCAGAGACGACTAACCGCATATGCAGGTACAAAGGAAGAGTATTGAGGCTGTTCAAGAAACGGTGCGCTGTATCCGTTGACAGCCGTATAGTGCTTGTTGGGGTGCTGTTGCTGCCGCTGTTGAAACAGGTATCCTGTGGCAGCATCGGTATTTGCCACCATTATGGACCCAGCATTGGCTTGAGGATACGCCTGCAATGCAGCCGCGTGCAGCTGCTGTTGGTGTAGGTATGTATCGTCGTAGAGGGTATTACCGGGCATAGAGCCAAAGGAATACGCCGGCGAAGCTCTTTCTGACATGGTGCCGAACGGCGGAGTTGCACCGTGACGGCCACCAGCCGTTCTGCAGCCGCTACTGCAGTCCTCCGGGCAGGAGGATGAGCAGGAGGAGTGTGGTGGCTGCAGTTGATTGCAGCCCAAGTCCGGGACCGAAGATGTCCCGATGCCTGCAGACCGACCCGTCGCCGCCATCATCGATGCTTCTCCGACGGAGGGTCCTCCAGGCTGCAGAGCTCGGGCAGGTGGGCGGCTTTCTCCCGCATGCTCGGGTGCATACTCGCGAGGAACAAACGAGTCGAACAGGGACGTGTAGCCCTTCTCTGGATAGGGTCTTGCGGCTGTCGGAGTCACCGCCGCATAGTCTGCCTCGCTGGGATGGCTTCTGGATGCTGCTGCTGCACTGTCGACGCTGAACTTGCTGGACAAGTCCGTCCGCAGCTGCAGCGTGGCCATGACGGTGTCATGCAGGATCCTGCAAGACCTTGGTTGAGCAGTCAATCCTGGGACAAGCGCCAGGATCACGCCGAACTCCTTGCCGCGATATGATACTGCCTGCGCAGCACTTTCACCTCGGCACGGAACAAGTTGTTGCATCAAATATAGCTACAGCTGAGAGAAGCGGCAACGATGTGCCTACGATACCCGAGGGCCAGACAACCACTACTGCTTTTACACAGTGACATCCTGAATCTGACCCTTGGTGAATACGGTATGATTAAGATCCCATGGTCAGTTGTCTCTAGTCCGAAATGAAAGGGGCAGTGAACAAGCGTTTGGCTGAATGAAGAGAAGTCGTACTCTGAAGCGGCAGGAGAGCACGTATAGATGTCCCTCCAGCAGGGTCACATGCTTTTCCCACACGGTCAGCAGCAGCCCGCACAGCAAGCGGAACTGCAGAATATTATAGTCATGCGACCCGCAGGTCATACGACTGGTATCAGCTATGCCACTTGATCGACTGCTGTGCTGTAGACGTGCTGCTGTGCACTCTGCGTCCAGATTGGCTCGTCCATGCTGACTTCAGCTTGTGACACCCGGTCAGCAGGCCCGCATTTCCTGTTCACCGCGTACTGCCGACCTCGTTTCCCCACCTCCCCGACCCCGTATAAATGTCAGTGGGGTCACGTCTAGCTGTGTCCCTTGGACGGTGCTGTTCAACACAAAGCTTGTTCGTCCTGTCCGTGCTGAAAATGTTCTGGTCACGTTGGCTCTATGGGCCGCCGGACGCTTGGATTTGTAGCCCGAGGCTGTACCCGGCACACTGCATTGGCAACGCAGCGCCTCACAGGTGTGGCCGTGTTACGGTATGATAAAATCTGCCTCATCTCGGTCGATAGCGTGACCTGGCCACGTGTGCTCGCCTCTGGATTAAGGCCTGCCCTTGTCGACTATAAAAAAGGCGGCAGCTTGAACGGCCTGCAACTTGGGACCTCTCCAATTCATCCAAGCTCTGCAGCAAGTATATCGCTCCTCCCTTTACAGGTGGGAACCCGCACTGTCGTAGTTTTCCCGGCACTCTCTACACATCGGATCGTCTCCGAGACCTCGTGACAATGGCCAAGGCGTTTAACCCAATGGTCAGCGGAGAAGCCCTTATTTCTGCTCTCACACATGCACACACCCTGTTCGAGTATACACTCGAACTTGTCGGCCCACTTTCTGGTCCAGCGGGCAGGCGGGTCAGCTCGGCTCAGCGAGGACATGTCCTGACTCAGATGCACACTATTCAGTTGGAGTATAAGCGGGCTGAGGAATTTTATTGGCGGCAACTACCTAACGGGAAATGGCATGAGTCGTGGGAAGGGACTGTAGAAAGATCACCCGCTGTCGATGATGCCGCCGTAAAACCTTTCGTAGGAGCTTCTGAGGGCATGCAAGCCACCAAGAAGCTCCGCGAGGCTTTGCACGATTATCTAACAGATATGCTGAAACCGGGGATGGAGGGTCACGCCAGGCGGTTGGATGGAACAGCGCAGGACATGGAGCTACGTCACGCGTGTAGGTACACCAGTGGTGCTTCACCGAGGCTGGTAGAATTTGTGGGCATGTGGAATCGCCCATCGAATTGGATGAAGTGCCCAGACCTAGGATCTCGGAAAAGTGCGACCGGAACAAGGGTGGATACGAAAGACGGATCACATTCAGAGCAGACGAGCACCCGAGCAGGCTCAGCGCAGAACATGTCAAGAGGCAAAGGCAAAGGTCTATACCCGTACAAGGTCGGTTATGGTTTTCCAGGCCAGACGGAGAGCGGAGGCTCTTCCGTCGCAACTGAAAGACGACACCGGGCATTAGGTCCTGCTAGACCGCCGACAAAGCCCACAGGTACAGATTACAGGAAAGACGTCAGCACAAACATCAATTCTGGTCGTGACCAGGGTCAAGGACGGTTTGTGGCCGGTGCTACCGGAGGTCACGCTAGGGGCATTTCAAAAGGAGTGCAGATCCCAGGTAAGCAGTACCCACAATTTACGCAAACTCGTCAGACAAGCTTACACTGCGCCCTCTCTCCCAACGTGCGCCCTCCTGCCATGGCTCCTGATTCTAGCAGCAAGACCCCAAACACCATCTCCCTCTGGAGTGGGTAGACAAGGCACAGGAGCCGCTAGACCCGCGATACCGCCTCTTGCGCCTGGCCCTCGACCTCTTGATCCTCGTTTCGCAAGCAGGTTGGCCGACAAGTGGAAAGCACAGGTTGCGAATTCGAAGCGAGGAAAACAAGGGACCCCCTTGAGCAAGAGTCAAACCAAACATGTCATGAACGAGCTGGCATCTCTGGGAGAGTTGAGCTTATCTCGTTCGCCAGTAGTAGCTGGAAGACTTGCATCTGGAAATAGATCCACAGTAGCTGGAAGACCTGTACCTGGAACCAGGCCCACCCCGATGCCCCTGACACGCCACCCTCACCCCGTACCCGTCCGCGTCCGATAGACACGCTTACAAGCCTTAGCGATGCACACTGCCTTATCTAGATCAAGCTCCCCGCGGTCTATATCTGACTACGTTCCACGAGACTTTCGCTTGCTCACTCGCTTTCTTGTCAAGTCTTCGTCTTCCGCCATTCAATCTGACATTATCATTCTCCTTTATCGCCCGCGAGCTACCTCTACCCGGAATCTAAACATGAATATCCTTTCCCGTCCCGCCAGAAACTGGGAGCAAACGTTTGCTCAACAGCATTCACCTTGTTAGATAATCGATCCTGAATGTCCGCGCACCGTTGTCTTGAGCTAAATGACCAAAGACGAAAACAACAGAAAACCAATGAAAAAAGTGAAAAACCCAGAAAAGCACCCAAAAAACAATGACCAGTACAGAGTGTTAAAGAGATAGATGTGTACTTTCAGCTGGCGTTCTGTGTTACAATGTATATCTAGCTCTCCTTACCGTGTAGTGTCTACTTCGCCGTCAGTTTCTTATCGTGCCATTGCCTTCCCGCACGCCTGCATGTGCCCATAACGTTATAAGCGATACATACTTAGCTCACTATCGCGGAAATGACTGCATCGTGTAAGGAATGTGTGAGTCATAAACCCCCTAACTAACGAACAGTTATGGCTCGGGAGCTGGTATTCCGAAAGTCGCTCAAGTTTAGAGAGTCGATAGTCATAAGCTCTATCACATAGTAATTCCATCATTGAATGGCTCAATGACCCTTTTTCTCGTTTATCTAAAGCTACATGGTTTACATTCACAATGACCGGTAATTCTCTGATATAGCTTACGTTGCACAAGATCGCATACCACCATTACAGATAGCACCTGGTCTTATAGCCGCTGCTACCGGCCAAGTCAACTATGAACGCGAGAATTTGTTGAAAAACTTGCCAATCTTCGCTCTGGATGCTAAAGGAGCCGTTACAGGTGCTTCAGATGGCTTATTCTGGACAGCCACTTGCTCAGACTTTGCCGGTGATACTACTGTCGATACATCGACAGGCGGAGTCTTCGGATCGCGAATAATCTGCGAAGCAGGCAGATTTGCCGCGGAGGGTGCCTTGTGTTGAGGTAGAACATGGTTCATCGCAGGTGCTCGAGCTGACTCATGCAGCTTATCACTGAGCGCATCATCTTTCGGGTTCGGAGCGTATACCGTCTCATCGATTGACTGCAACTGCGAGCGTCCTGAACGGCCAAGATTGGGAAGGCCACCGGGAGACACGAAGTCCTCTGCAGTCGACATACTTGAGATCGGCGAGAAAGAGCGGCGAGATGGCGGAGGGGATGACGAACCACCGCCGACTTGATCGCGGGTGGAGAGTTGTTGTCTTGGCGGGACACCTGAGCGGCCAGTACGAGCTGCGATAGCAGGAGCTGTGCCTAAGCTAGAATTGAAGCCTGCGACTGATCCATCATCAGGCTGGCGTTTACTCTTATCGACGCGGACACGCCTAGAGCTTGTTGATGCCCAGTGTTTACCAGCGGCGCCATCTTCGGACCAAGAACCTGTCGAAGAGGCTACCGAACCGAATGAAGACAGTTGCGAGGAAGGATGCTGGAAGGATGAGCTATTGTGCTGCATCTTTGCCGGAGCAGAAGCGGTAGGATTCTTCTCTCCCACACCAGTCAACGCCATATCTCTCTCTTTGGCACGCGCCGCGAAAGCTTGCAACTCAGGATTGCCGTTGGCGAAAGCGTTTTTGAGCTTGTCAGCGAACCGGCTTTTTGAGACGGGTGCTGGCTGAGCAACAACGGGAGTCGACAATGCGGTGGTACTGACTGTATGCTGACGCCCTGTTGCCGTAATGCGCGCTGTGCCGGGGGTATACGAAGCCGAAGTAACTAGCGGAGGCTTTGTTGACTGGCTAATTTCGCGAGCGTAGGCTTGGAGCGTTTTTGAAGTATCGACAATGTCTAGATTGGGACTTTCAGGTGAACGACCCTCTCCACCTTCAGGGCCGTTCCCGTCGACGCCTGAGCTGCCTGCCAGAGAAGGAGACTGGCCATCTTCAACGCCGGTTGCCTTGTCGCGATGGTGGCCTTTACCTTTTCTTGCGCCACGCTTTCTCCTTCTTGACCTTTCTTTACTACTAATCTCGTCCCCTTGTCCGATCACTGGTTCTTCAGGGAGCTCTGAATCCGGCGCAGCAGAGTCCTGGGCCGTTGCGGCTGACCCGCCATCCAATTGTGAGGGGACTGTCTCCGATACGTTTTGGTTATCTCGACCAATGTCCTTCACACTTAATTTCTCCGCAGCTTCCATCAGGCTTTGAGTCAATGGACTGGATCTTTCAGTAGCTGATGCAAGCCCTGTTACTATAGTGGGGATCTGGTGTGAATGATCTGCATATTCCAATTCCTCCATGAGATCATTAGGTAACCCGACAGAAAGCCTCTTGGTCTTTCTACTCGGTGACCCGTCGATGAAAGCAGGTCTTTGCAATTCCATGCTATGCCGAGGTGATCGCGTCGGTGGTGAGTGAAACGCTCTGCCTGCTTCCATACGAGGTGATTGTCGGATGGTATGCACAATCTGTCTTGTCGAGTCGCTGATGCTGGCTCTTCGAGATCCTTCGCCCATGTATCTAACCAACTTAGTAGCCCATTTCCCAAATTCGCCAGCTGTCACACGCACGTTCTTGGGCATCCCTCTCCGCATAGTGAAGGGTGTAGTTGTAGCGACAGAAGAAGGTAAAGCTACGTCATCTCTCATCGTTTCGGGCGACGATTCAAGATCTTCTACATCGCAAAAGACTCGATTGGCTAAGAAAGTTGCGACTTCAGTTCCTATCCCTTCGAAACGGGTTTCTAAAAAGGAGATTGGATCCCGTCTGAACGCGTAGAAATCTGGATCATCGAGTGTAGGATCCGCCCACGGACATCGATGGAAGAGTAGATTGAGGAGAACGATACCCAATGACCAGACATCTGCTCCTTTGGGTTCATATGATGGCATTAGGTTGTTTCGACATTCTGCGCAAGAAAGAATTAGCACTACCACGCTGAAACTGGGTATACCTGCCCAACCCGCTTACCATAAGCCATATAAGGTTTACTCCCACAATCGAAGTCTTCACAAGTCTCGTCTGTAGTACCCAGACCCCAATCTGTAATCTTGATAACAACCTTGCCGGCACTTCCTAACTCTGCTCTGTTGTCGACGATGATGATATTCTCGGGTTTGATATCACGGTGCGAGACACCGGCATCGTGACAAGCTTGCAGGGCCTCGCACATCTGGACAAACATTCGGCTGATCAATCTCAATCTCCTTCTTGACAGCAGAGCCGTATCCGCACTGGCCGATAGGAGCGAGGGCGAAGGGGGTGTTGATTCTTGTTTATCTGCCATCTCCCGTTCGAGTGATGTGCTGAAACGTGGTGATTGTCCAAGTGGGGGGCTGGGAGCAGCGGAAGCTGAACCACTACCGTTATGATGATGCCATGTTTTCTGCATGATCGAAGGTGGAACGACTGGTGCTCTGCTTGTGCTGATGCGCGAAGGGGCGCGTGACGGATCGAATTCGATTTCTTCATGATCTCGAGCTTGTTCAAGCCAGAAGAAGAGATCTTGCCCGGGACAGTATTCGAGTACTAGAAATAGCCAAGCAGGAGTTTCCATAGCCTAAAGTGTAGTGTAGAAGTATTAGCTGATGACGGACCATCACTTTTCCCAAACCAGAAATCAAGAAGATGGGACGTACCCGATGTAAAGCCACTACATTAGGGTGATCAGGTAGAGCTCTATGTAGGGTTGCCTCGAATTTCTGCACTCTGATCTGTTCTTCTGTCAAGTTTCTCTTGCTGAGGCATTTTAGAGCGAATTCTCTCCCATAGATAGTCTTTTCTTGAATCATTGTACCGTCGCCGTCTTCTTCGTCATGATGAGGGAAGAGCTCATGCTCTCCACTTTCATGCTCCGGTTCATACAGTATTTCCTTGACCAGGTAGACTATGGCATATGATCCATATCCAAGCTGGCGGACAACTTCAAATTGGATACCATCATCTGGAGACCGAAAAGGTGAACTGGGCGTTGAAGCAGATGGAGAGGTTGCCGATTCGATCAGAGCGTCAATGACAGGATAGCCTTCGTGTGTGAGGCCAATTCCAAGTCTATCTCCCTCTTGCAGCGAGTTCAAATCTTGTTCCGTCCAAAAATCATTGGGTTGCAGATTTGAACCTCCACTATAATCATCCTCAGCAAGGTGACCAAGTGTGTCATGTGCTTCGTTCAGATTTCGTAGATGCCGTTGTTCATCTTCATCCTTAATATGATCGGGGAAAAGAGTAATATCTCGCCTATCTACGAAGGTCCTCTCTGCATACTCGTCATACTCTTCATCGTATGAATCGTTTCGTCTCGCTCCACCAATGGCAATGGGTTGAGGAGACGCATGTAATGCGTGTGGGGCGCCATATTCATTATCCGGGGCGTAGAGATCTGGCCTGATGGATACAGCAGATTCATTGCGATGTCGAGCATTGAAGTTGCCTTCGGTAAGATACGATCGATTCCGAGGGGTCGGCGAAACAGCTCTATACGTATTGTTGTTTTGTTCCTCCCACGACGGTACTTCATCAACATCGTCCAGATGCCAAGGTCTACTGCTGCCTCCTCTATTGGAAGAGAGGGAAAGGACAGAAGCAGATCGACCGGCACTGCTAATAACGGAAGCAAAGTCTTCGAATGAGCCAGATCTGGAATGACCGCGCAATGAGGGCGATCTAACTCTTGCGACGTGATTGACGCCCTCTAAGAAAGTCTGAAGAGTTGCGACAGAAGGACGGCGACTTGGGTTTCTGGATGAGGCTGTCGAAGAGGCATACGGATGAAGAGTGGAGGAAGCTAGAGAAGCAGTGGAGCCAGCAGGTCTCGAGTGTTGCGAGAGTGCAGAATTCGTCTGCTGTCGCTGTGAGATCCCACTCAGACCTTGTGTTGAACTTTGCCCTTGTTGCTGTTGCTGCTGCTGCAGAGCAGAATGAAAAGCATAAGAAAGGGAGTTTGTAGTATTCGAAGCAGTGTATGCAAAAGCGCTTGAAGCGACCGAATCAGGGCTAGAAGCTCTATTGAAAGGATTATATGAATAAGCAGAAGACGCAGAAACGGCCGAATTAGCATGCGAGAATAAAGACGATGAACTAGGTGGAGGAGGTGATCTGGTTGCTGATCTGCCAGGTAGCATCGTCGTCGATAATACGGGTGGCCTTGATTCTCTCGACCAAATGTCGGACTGATACGATTGGTAGTAGGAAGAAGAAGAAGATGATGAGGATGACGACGATTGATGTTGGTTGGAGGGTCTTTCATGGCCGAAACTTGAAGACGTTGAATCCGTATTGTGATACGTGAGCGAAGGGCGGGCGGTCGGTAATCCCGGAGATGGAAAGACTGGACTGCCATGGCTCGAGGAGCCTGCATTTCCGCTGTGGTTTGTGGTTATAATAGCCCTGGGAGAAGTTATCGTGGCAAGCCTTGAATGCAAGCGGGGTGAAGATTGCAACGAGTTGGTGGTATAGTTGGAGTTCGATGCAGATGGCCCATTGTGGGATGGCGAAGAGGTAGAAGAATGCGGCGGAGACAGGGACTGCTGCGAGGTCTGCTGATGACGATTTGCGATAGCATTACCATCGGCAAGATTGTAAGAAGGAAGAGCGAAAGAAGG
Source organism: Cystobasidium pallidum (assembly GCA_001599955.1). Taxonomy (NCBI): domain Eukaryota; kingdom Fungi; phylum Basidiomycota; class Cystobasidiomycetes; order Cystobasidiales; family Cystobasidiaceae; genus Cystobasidium; species Cystobasidium pallidum. The sequence goes on along the minus strand of BCIL01000024.1, from coordinate 134,894 downwards.
GCTGAAGAGAAGTGAGTGAGAGACGGGTGACGAGGGAGTCACGGGCGGCGGACTCGCAAGAACGGCAGCGGAAGCGGAGCTGGCGAGACTTGACATGCGGGGACTGTACTTTGCGGAAGGCGATGCGCCGGTCCCTGGCGATGGCTGCTGTATCTGCAGAGAAGAGCTGGTGGATGGGCTGCTGCTGCTGGGATGGTGCGGCGCGGATAGATTGTCGAAGGAAGGCGAGACAGGCGAGTGCGCCGGAGACGGAGAGGCCGACGGCGGGGACAGAGCAGCACCGACACCATGCAGGCGCTGCAGCTGCGCCGGTTTGGGGGGAATGCCAGCCTGCAGCTGGTGATGGAGGTGCCGGTTCGACAGCCGCGGTGACGGCGAGGAACGGTTGCTGCTGGGGTCTGGGGGCCCGCCGAATGTCAGCTTTTCGAGACCGCGAGCAGGATGGAAGCACTCACTGCTCGTGTTCATGCTGCTGGCTGACGCTGCTGCTGCTGCTGCCGTGCTGCCAGTAAGCACTTCGAAGCGGCGTGCAGGACTCGGCGGCGGAGAGAGCGCTATCATGGGCGGAGGGCTTGGACGTGCAGTCGGGCTTTCCAGCGTGCAGGCAGTTACGAGCTCGTCGCTACTCTTCCAGCTCTTGCGGCGTTGAGGTCCGCCTAGCTCACTGCAGTCGTTCCTGTGTTCTGGCCTGCGTGCTGCAGATAGCCGGGTAGAAAGACGTGGACGGCAGGGTATAACAGACGGAGAAGGCGCAGGACCAGCTCGTGTGCATAGACATCGGTTGGCTGGTCAGGATGCCAGGTTACAGCATGGCGGCGATACGGGAGAACAGCTTCCAGTTGAGAATCGTCTGCAGTCGAATCCGATGGAACTGGATGGACCTCGGCGACCCCACCAGCAGGTCGACTCGGTGCGGAGGATGCACCGCCAGAGAGGTGGAGCCCCGGATCAGCTGTGGAGGAGGTGGTGACGACCTGAGCAGGATGCTATGCCTGCAGCTGTGTGGTGCGGAGGCAAGCTGCTCCTCTCCCGTCCACAGCACATGCATCCTGCGACAGCTGCATGTGTCTTCCTGAAGCGGGCAGACGCTGTGGATGGTTCTGGAGATGGCGCCATCCCAGCTACATCTACATGTCCTTACATATCCACACAGGCTCTGAGCAATCTACAATCACCACGCTGTTACGTGTCCTTGCCAGGCACATCTCCCGTGGTGACCAAGAGCTGCATTGCTCCGGCGAGGCACGGTGGCGACACAACTGCACATGTATACGACTAGACATTAATACTTTCCAATCCATGGACAGTCGTTGCTAGGTCTGGTCTTTTAGCCTGCTCGAGCGAAGACTACAAACACCTGCCTTTCTCCTCGTAATAGGTGCAGCCGTCAGCCGGAGAAGCAACGTCAGGTTCAGGCTTCATCCGCCCCGGTGCTCCTCCGGTTCGGCCGCACTTGCACGTGATCCACCTTCGGATGGGAACTGTCCGTCTAAAGCACAGCTTCTAATCTAGGATAGTCCTTGTTGTCAGCGTGTTGAGTTTGACTGTTGGTGAGCGGTACCAAGGAAGGACCGAACATGCTGTCGGCGGCCACCTCGCCAAATATCACACATTCATCTCCACGCATCCGAGTCTGCTTGAGGGTACCTGCTGGAGTTGTGCAGGAATACCGGTGTCCATATGATCGAATGGACGAAACGACATCTTCAACGCAAGTTCGGACTGCTTGTATTCCATCATTCCCTCGGTTGCATGTGCATGTAGTTCAACTGGTGATATGCAACATTCGATACTTGACCTCTCTGCATGTTATTGCATCACCTGGTCGTCAGAAAGGAAAGCTGGGGCCGCGAACGCCTTGAAGTAGTCCACCCCTTACCACTTGCGCGCTAGAAGACACCATGGAGCTCTACAGAAAAGTAGAAAAGACGCCGTCATGCGAAAAGCAGCTACTGTATGCTAATCGGCCTGACCATGAGGTGCAGACTACACGCGCATAGCGATTGATGTAGCCACCCCGCGAGTCTCGGTTCGAATGCTCCCCATTGCCGGAGACGGGCTTCCCCGGGCATTCGTGGGGAATAGCGCGGTATGATAACAATCACTACTGCATGCACTTGACACAGATATGACTACTATCGCAACTTATCATGTGGACATTGAGCGATAGACTCATCAGACGCCCTTGGCGCTCACATTTATCGCACACTAGCCTTGATCGAAAATGACCGCTTTCTCACAAGGCATGATTATAACTGAGCAAGCGGACGGAGGGATTGCCAGTGACTGCCGAATTGTCCATCACGAGATTAATAAAAACGAAGCTAATGAATCCTGTCAGGCGATTTCCATGCGTTTGTTCGCCAGTTGCCCAAGGCGACTTCCCTGATACCATATGTTGGGTACGGTCCGAGCTAGCCGAATACCTCGCTGAGCATATCGCCACAGCACATGCAACATAGAAGCCTCTTGAAATACGGCATTGGGGAGCAGGAAGAAGGATACAGATGAGATCCAACTCGGTTGTTCTCTGCTTTCTTCAACTACTTCAAGCTTCTATTCATTCCGACAGTCATGCATTACCCTTCCATCCTTTCCCTTACGCTAGCGGCTATCGCCACCACATCCGTCAGTGCGGTACCATGGAACGACGGCAAGAAGCCAGCGCCATCCCCTCCAGACCATGCAAACCATGGCAACAGCAAAGGAAAAGGAAACAACAACAAGAAACCTTGGATCAGCACGAAAGCCTTGATGGATCAGGTATACCTCAGTGATCTAGAAGAGGGCGCCTATGTTCTGCAAGGCATATCTGACCGTTACAATAAGTAAGCCAGGATGTTGAAGATGGTATACCTTGACCAGTACGCTAAGATGGTTTACTTCGACTGTTTGTCTCTTTCCTTATGCAGCACCCGAGCTATTGGTACACCAGGTGAGGGTTTGACATACGTATAGTAGTCACGTGGTCCGGCCGCGTTGTGGTACGTGCAGCATACTGAAACAACTTTCGGCTTCTTTTATGGGTGTGTTATACTCAGGTCACGAAGCTACACTCCAATACATCGAAAATACCCTCATCCGTACCGGGGCTTTCGACATCACGAAGCAGACACTGGAGACATACCGATATACACCTTTGAGCAATACCACAGTCGAGATCAATGGTCAGGCTCCTAATATCTCAACCCCAGACGTAAGCTTCTCATACTCTTGGAATATAATGCTAACTCTGAGCAAACTATTGACGTCTAACCTATGCAAACAGTTTTCTCCCGCTGGAACAGCAAATGGCGATATAGTCTACGCGAAGCTGGGATGCGAAGCATCCGACTTCCCAGCAGCGGTATCAGGTCAAATCGCTCTAGTAGATAGAGGGACTTGCGAGTTCGGTCTCAAGGTAGCACTAGCTGGTTCTGCTGGAGCTACGGGCATCATCATCGCCAACAATGATGAAGCTACAGCGGATGAGCCTCCTAGTGCTGTTACCCTGGGAGAACCAGGTCGACCTGAAGGAAATTTTGTTCCAGCCGTACGTTCAAAGTTCTATCATTTCTCACTGTCAAAATACAAGTTCAATAACACTTACGTTCCCCCCAACGTACAGATCTCCGTTTCCCTCAATTACGGAACAAGCATCAGACAAGGGGCTTCTGGTACTTTCACTGTCAACAGTGAAACAGCTCTAATCTCAACCTACAACATCATCGCCGAAACAAAGACAGGCGATCATAATAACGTTATTACAGTTGGAGCTCATACTGATTCGGTGACTGCTGGCCCGGGCGTAAATGACGATGGAAGTGGAACGATCAGTATCCTGAAGGTAGCAGAGAAGTTTTCTCAGTACACCTTCAAGAACGCTGTCCGATTTTGCTTTTGGACTGCAGAGGAGGTAAGTCTGTAATGACGCCGATTTTCTAGACCCGGTTGCCTTACCCGACTTGTCTTGCCTAGGTCGGACTGGTTGGATCAACTCACTATGTCGAATCCCTTTCCCAAAAAGAAGTTGAAAAGATTCGAATGAACCTTAACTTTGATATGCTCGCCTCACCAAACTACATCTACATGATTTTCGACGGTAAGCTATTCACTCCCGGGAGGAATGTTCAACCGCCGGGCTGCTTCGTCTGAATTTTCATGGGTCATCTTTCCCAGGTGACGGAGATGCTTTCGGCTTGACTGGACCTACGGGATCTTCACAGATTGAAACGCTATTCCAGGACTACTTTGACGCCCGTAATACACCTTGGAATGCCACTGCATTTGATGGTCGTTCCGATTACGGTCCATTCTTGGATGTTAATGTCCCTGCAGGTGGTTTGTTCACTGGTGCCGAAGAAATAAAGACAGAAGCCGATGCTGCCGAATGGGGAGGTATCGTAGGAGAATCCTACGATCAGTGCTATCACAAGGTAAGAACGAAAACCCATTCACAATCTAAAAATCCAGCATAGGCCCCAGTTGACCAGATTGACCAAATTGCCTTAGGATTGCGACGATATCAACAACCTCGCCTTCGACGCTTGGTTGTTCAATACCAAGGCAGTAGCGTATGCAGTTGCGACATACTCGGAAAGCTTAGCTGGCTTCCCTGCCAACAATGCTACGGCTATAGCACCTGAAAAGAGGAGAAGCTTCGCTAGACGGGCAGCACATACGCATGCTGGTACTTCACCACATGGACATGGCGGTTGCGGTCCGAAGACTGTGATTTAGGCTCTTAACCGGGCAGTAATGTCATGGAGAGATGGACGTTTCGGATGTAGTTCGAGGATTATCTGTACGAAGTTCGACCCAGGCAAGAACCAGTCGAGATTCATGTAGTATTCGATGAAACGAACTTGAGCTTAAAGCCACAGAAATACAGATCCACAGAAAGTCAGAGAACCCTGTCCCCAGGCACGGCAATGTGCTTAACATTCCCCATCTCGTCGCTTGTGCGGGGAGCTTGTAGAGTTTTGAAGGCCGCCGATGGCTTGCCCAATGTCAACTAGGTGCACGCACAACTGATATATACACCGCATGGCACGTGTGCGCAGCTTGTACCTTGCGAAGGAGCCCGACCCAGGCTTGCACTAACGATGGCTTTGAAGCTGATCTGAAACTTAGTCGCTAGGTGGTCTGATCCAGTCATCGTAAAAAGAGTATATCCATTGTCTTTAGCAAGTATCACACTAGCAGTCAATACTTCAATGTTGTCGATGAACAAGAATGAACGAATATGTCCGGAAGGATGGTGTCGTGTAGGCCCGATCGCGGGTACTGTTATAGGCTATAATGTTACAATCGGTGTACCGCGTATTTCGGACTACTAATCCGAGCTTGCACATCCGCGGCAGCCGCAGTTCTATGTACAGAATCAGTCACCAAACTTTCAAAAGTGCGAGAATCATCACACATACCTTGCACTCTACAACAACTCCTTTGCGCAGTTGTGCTTTTGGTATACGGCAAATGCATGTCGAATCTTCGAAGCTGTTTGCCTATTATTTGGGGAGATGACAGGTTTTCAGACTTGAGCAGGACTGGCAGCTGAACTTGCACACCCACGTTCGTTTGTATACACCTCAAGCAGCATAGCTTTTCATAACCCTGTTTCCTCCACTTCGCAATGAGGCTGTAGGGTACGGTAAAATTGCCACGAGTCAACAATGAACAGAGAATAATATAATTCAATGAAGTAGAGGGAAATATCAACCACCGTTAGCAGGTTAAGCTGGCAACAGCCGAGTCTCGCCACTTACTTCACATCTGCATACTTCTCGTCGCAAAGCCATTCATACAGCTCATCGCTAATAGCCTCTCGTTTATAGTATAGCTCGTATATCCATCTTGTGCGCGTATGGTTTATTCTGATAATAGGCCAGATGGACTCGTCTATCCGTTTCCCTTCGTGGGATTCTGTTTCAGCGTCTCGCATTTGGCGTTGGTACTCGTCGAGCTGTACCAATAGATAGAAGCCACATCGAAAGGGGTAACATAGGGAGTTGCAGTGTATAATCTCGTCAGAGAGCCTAGATCAATTGTTTTTCCATAGCTTGTCACACGTACCACCTCCTCCAGCTCATCGAACCCTTCCGGGGGCGCTTTCGTGCGTGAAGTCTTGATTCGAGGCATGGCGGAGCAGAATCAGGTACAATTCAGACACGAATACGGTGAGTTTGTAACGTTGCTAGCCTTGAGAATGCTGAATGGCGACAAAGGCGATGGCAAGCTCCGGCTTGTCCGTCGAGCAGAAGCAAAACAGCGACTACAAGTGCCACCTGACTTTCCTCTCTTTCGCTTCAACTGTCTGCAAGTGAACGTACTGATTGCAAGAATGGATCAAGCATGAGGTGCATCATAGCGATGAATGACCACATACCGCACACACTGCATATACCTCGAAATTACTTTGCTCTGCTGCGTTCACACGGCTGTCCGATCATGATATAGGACAACCTCTTGAAAATCTACGGGCGACGCAACCCCCACAGAGTAAGCCGCATCCTGTGAATCACGCCTCCTCCTTCTCCCCAATATGCATGCAGTTCCAGTCTGGTGATGACAACCTTGAAAGGAAATTTAAACGCTAGAGGCCTTCCACGGTAGTACTCTCGTCGGGACAGCGTGCAGGTGCCGTAGGAGACTCGATACCAGCAGTATCGAATAACCTGCTGGTATCGAGTAACCCGGGGCTCATCGAGCCTGGCAAGGACTCCACCAGACTGTTTCCCCGACTAGCGTAAAGCGCTTGACGGGACAGTCTGACTGGAAGGTCCATATGAGGATAAACAAGGCCAGATCTGAAGAGTTAACCAAGACATCATGCAGGCCACATCCAATGATTAGATTCGTCACACTGCCTAGCTGACGTATTATAACTTATGCTATCCGCCAGTGATTCGCAAACTATATCTAGTGAACCGCTTCCGTGTATCGAAACCGGTTGAGAGGGGATGCATTTGCTTTGCAATTCGGATTGGCCATTGACAGTGCTATACATGAACTACTCCTACACATTAGTGCCATCCCAAAGTTACCTGCGGATTGCGACCGTCCGGAGAGGCAGCCCGATTACCGTTCGTTACGCTGATTGAAAAAAGCCCATAGTGACTCCGTTCACGAGCTTGGGTGAGTCGGCTGTTGAGGTGGAGTACCCGCCACTCCTGATGGTCCATCCTCAGGCTTTGGCGGTGCTATGGGGCGGAGGGAAGCAGATCAGTCCTTATTCCATGCGACTTCAGGAGACCTGGTACTCACGCTGTACACCAGCCCACATGCTGAAGAAATTGACAACAGAACTCTGCATCTGTTCCATCTGTTTCTTTCGCTCTTCCTCCATAGCCTTCTCAATTTCCTCCTTATGTTCAGCCCAGTACTTTTGTTCCTCCAAGTACGCCTTTTGGCTCATCTCTCTGAAATTCTCCAAGGCCGTTTTGGGAGGGCCTTCAATTTTACCAGGTGCAGCTGGATTGCCTAGCCCGAACATCGATGCGAACCCGCCGGACAATTTGCCTTTGCCCTTCTTCTGCTCTTCTTCCCATTCTTTGATGAGTTGCGCTTTCTGCTCTCGCTCCACTTCAGCCCATGCTGTTGGGATATGCTTGTCTGCATATTTCTTCAGTACGGGTCTAACGTCTGGAACGTGGTAAAAGGCAATCGCCTCCAAGAAGGGAATCATGCCAATGAGGTCTGTGTCATTCCTGCTGCCATTCCACTTGGGAACTTGATAGGCGTTCTCAGGCTGCAGTTGGAAATGCTCCGGATCCGTATCGAGCATGATGACTTTGCTCAAATCCCTGCCAAGGTACGAGAGATCCTTGACGATAGATTTGTTGTGGTACCGAGTAGAGTCACGGAATAGCTTGTAGAGGATGTAGATCATATGTGGGTCAAGCTTGTCCACGATGGGTATGGCAGTGTAGGCGGGCTGAGAGGTGAACAGCACAATCTCGTAGAACTGGGACAGGTATGCCAGGAAGTAATCGACTCCCGGGCGTTTTGCCGTCCTCCAACCGTGCTCTCTGTCCCATTCGGAGTGGATAAGGAGATCGTCCAAGCTGATCACCAGTGTATATGGCTTTTGATGCGGAGGTGGTAGCGGGTCTGGCAGTAGGGGATCCCACGCTGGCTTGTTGAAGTACTGGGAATGCGGGCATGGCCACAATCAGCCTGACCAGCATATGAAAGTACAGACCAGATGCACTCACATCCAAAGTGTCCATGAATCGAGCACGTCCGCGCTGCCACCTTCCAGTGAGACCTGCTTCCTCGGATACCTCTCTGCCCAGTCTTTCCTTTTCTTTTTCGCTGTCCCATTCCCTGCCCATATGCCATGCGACAACGCCCGCGCCGACAAGGGTACTCGCCATAGCTACCCTTCCATACATGCGCCTCTTGCGTTCAATGCTGGAAAGTGAGCGTTTGCTGTCTCTTGCACGTGCGCCAGTTCTGCGAGCTTCTTCAGCCGACATGGGAACTTCTGTCGCATCAAGGTATTGCGACGCCAGGCCCGTCAAAGGAGCAACATCCTTTCCTGTAGATCTCGACGTGGGAACTTCAGTTGGTGCAGCGGGTGCACCAGCAGCTGCTTCATCAACCGCTTTTGCGGCGCCTGCAGACGCTGCAGCGCTTTGTCCAAAAGTTTCGGTGGTGGCTTTCCCAGGGATGTCAGGAGAATCTTTGAAACGGTCAGGATCGGCAACTGGACTTTCGCTGTTCGGGTTCTTGGTGACTGGCTTGCCAATGGTGCTGGACGATGAGGAGGACGAAGGTGATGCTGAAGAAGTCGATGATGATGTTGGTGATCCTGACGATGATGGCGGCGTCGGCGGCTGACCAGCTTTCGAGGCATAACCATGACGCAGGATTGTACTGGACAGTGACAACGGACTGCTATTTGCTGAACACAGCGCCCCAGAGGCAGCTGTAGAGGCAGACGATGCCTGCTTGAAAGCCGTCGTGGCTACTTTGAAAGCGCCCCTCATGGTGACAGCCCGGTTTGAAGATGCGGGAAGGTTCACGCAGCGCGGTCAGGATGATTCCTGTCAAATGCGGTGTCGCTTGTAACCACAACGGCTCGGCTTCTGCCTGCTGCTCGTGTGTGCAAGGTGTCGACAAGAGCTCAAAGCAGGCACATCCACCGCTTCTTGAAATTTCGCAGGGGCCAGCAGATTCACGTCTTTCCTTTGCTCCACCTCCATTTCTGGACATACAAGGAAAAATGGCGCTATCGTTATCAGCAGAGAACAAGGTCCGTCATCAACTAATAATGTGCTGGTCCCAATTTTGTGCTGACTCTGCGATGTGTTGCGTGCGATCAGGCTCGAGTCCTGCAGGTGAATCATCGAGACATGCCTATATGTTCCAGCATTCACGGCTCTGACTCACATGACACTCATTCACAACCCCGTAGACTATCGAAGTCGGAAAGACTGTCGTGCACTGGGCTTGGATCCCAGCGATTCTTTACTTCGGTCTCCAAAGCACAAGTCCCAAACCTTCAATCGTTAGGTACGCTCTCCAAAGCCCCTCTCCTAAAGACACTGAGCTAATTCGTATATATGGTGTTGTCAGACTTATTAGCCCGCTGGCATAGATGCCGGACTACATAACATAGTCGAAACCACCTGCGAGTGTTAGCCACTCCAACAACCCTGTAACATATGGAAGCTCGAAAGCGGTCCTCCGGTATTTCATAATGGTTCGGATCTAGCAACATGTAATGCTACCAAGGACATGATGCTTCTTGACACTATAGCCTCTCATCAACGTCACGGAATAATTTTGGCAGACGTTCTCAGTACGGTCCGCTATGGCAAAACCGCCTTACTTGCCATCCGGCTAGTGCTTCTTGCCGGGCCTACAATTGCAGAAGCTGCGCAGCTAACCATAGTTCACAGGTGACCCTTGACTAGCGCAGGGCATTTGCATCAATGTGTCGATGAGGAGTTTACAATCGAAGAAAACTGCCCTTCCTCTAGTATTCGCTAATGAGTGGGCTTAGAAGGATTATGCGACCGCCTGATGTATTGAAGTCCAAGCCGAATCGATCTAATAGATAGAGAGCCGCAGAGCACGTTCAGTCAATTCGCACTGTACGCCTTGCATCGTGTGTATCACGACTGGCCAGTGGGTTTACGCAACCAACGCATTCTCGTGCTCTCTGGACTGACATGTGAGCACCAAATCAATCATGGAGCGAGGCTAGGACAGGACCTTACTAGCGGTCCATGAGTTGTACATTGTAGACTTCTTGCCGGTGACAGTGTATGATAACCATTGCGCCTTGGTATCCTATTTTTTGGAGGACGGTGTGAACGTCCGCGAGGCACAACCATATGATTGAGGGGCGATTGTCAGTTGGACGTGCAAGTGATGATGAAATTCTAAGATCTATGGGCAGAGCCGTCACTGAGTCTGTAACTAACCTGTACCAGTTTCGCCACATTACCCAGGGCGACTCTTGCTTGTCTGCAGCAGCGCTCTACTTGCGATGCCAACAAAGCATTGCAAAAAGACAACAGCAAATCCCAGCGGCCGCAGCTAGTGTGGAGCGCACGAATTGGACCAGTCGAGCGGTGCTACCGGGACTCGTGTAGCCGCCTGCCATGTCCATTGACGCGACAGGCTCGCCTTCGCTGCGCGACAAGCAGGTCACGTCGTTGATCTCGCTCCTCAACTTCAACCAGCCGCCAGCGGCATCTACATCCACTGGTCACGGCCACCCCCATGCCAACGGGTCTGGCCCGCTCGCCGGCCTCTCCACTGATGCGTCGCTCAATACGCAGCTGCCAACGTGGAAGGTTCTCATTCTCGACCAGCGTGCGCAGGATGTGATTGCGACGACGCTTAGGGTGCAGGACCTAAGGGATAATGGCGTTACGTTGCATTTGTGAGTACCATAATCTACCTGTATCCTGGAATCCGCTTAACTATCGTATCTCCGAACAGGCAACTGCATTCAGATCGGCCTCCACTGCCAGATGTACCTGCAGTCTACTTTGTATCCCCGACAGCAGAAAATATTAAGCGCATAGCAGAGGTGAGAGTTGGCACCAGGTTATCGTACCTTTCATGCTCATGTGCTGACGTCGCCGTTCTTTTCAGGATTTGTCCAAGAACCTCTATGAAGCCACCTACGTCAACTTCACAAGCGTTCTACCTCGCGCCCTTCTTGAGGATTTTGCAGCGGCAGTAGCTCAGTCTAACTCTGTCGAGTTCGTCGAACAAGTCTACGACCAATACCTGGACTTTGTAGTTCTCGAACCAACGCTGTTTTCCCTCCTGCCCCCACCTACCAATTCCTCCCCACCTAAAAACGTCAAGCGCATACAGGATGCACAGCTTTCTGTTTCGTCATCTACTCCCCGAACAATATATGAAATGCTGAACGACCCAAAAGCCACAGAGGGTGATGTTGAGGAGGTTGTAGACCGCGTCGCATTGGGCTTGATGAACGTTATAGCTACGCTAGGCCAAGTGCCTATCATTCGGTGTCCACGAGGCAATGCAGCGGAAATGGTCGCACATAAGCTTGATGCTCGACTACGAGATCAAGTCCATTCCCGGACGCCGAACGCTTTCAATGACACTAGCTCATCTTCCTCTTTCTCCAGACCTGGTAAGGAGAGGCAGAGCCAGATGATCTGGCATATGCTGATGGCATCTTCTCCAGTGCTCATTCTTCTTGATAGAAACCTCGACTTGATACCAATGATCGCACACTCGTGGTCGTATCAGGCTTTAGTCAGCGATGTGCTGGATATCAAGCTCAACAGAGTGGCCGTAGACGTAGGTCGGTTCGTCAGCTAGTAGACGGCCACAATGCTCACACCACGGACTATGCAGACACCCGAACAAGGAAAGATCAAGAAACGCACGTATGATCTTGATTCAAAAGACTTCTTCTGGTCCAAGAATGGCGCATCACCCTTTCCTCAAGTAGCGGAAGAAATCGATTTCGAGCTAAACAAGTACAAGACGGATGCAGCTGAGATTACGCGCACTACTGGAGTTGGTGATCTGAGTGATATCTCACAAATGGACCTTACCAGCAATGCAGCCCATCTCAAAGCCGCTATAACTGCTCTGCCGGAGTTGACTGCGAGGAAGCAAATTCTGGACACGCACATGAACATTGCTACAGCCCTGTTACAAGGAATTAAAGAAAGAGGTCTAGATACGCTGTTCCAGATGGAAGAAGCGGCAGCAAAACAGGTACGCTGCCTTCTTGCCAGGCTTTGAGGAGCATCCATACTGAGTGTGTCGACTCAGACGAAAGCAGCCGTCCTGGAAGCATTGAAAGACAAGGAAAAGAACAATGCAGAGGACAAAGTCCGTTTGCTGATAGTTTTCTATCTCTCACACCCAGACAATGCAATACCGAAGGAGGATATTGCAGAGTACGAGAATGCTCTCAAGGATGCCGGTGCGGATATCAGTGCATGGCGTTATGTTAAAAAGTAAGGTTTTTGGTAACAATCTGCATTTGATTTCACCCATCTCATACCGACTTTTGCTTTCAGGCTCCGGGAGATTACACGTATGGCAAGCTACACGACAGCGCCTGCACCGGTAACGCAACCTGCTGGACTCGGAGGGGAGATGTTCAGAGGGCTGAACTCCATCAGCAGCAGAGTAGGTTTCAAGACATTTTCCGCTATTTCTATGTTTGCAGCTCACTTGTTCCGCTCCTCCAGCTCACCGACAGGCTCAAAGAAGGAGGCGTCGGGTTTGATAATCTTCTATCCGGCGTGAAGAACTTCCTTCCGGCTCGAAAGGATAGCGTAGTTACGCGCATAGTCGATGCATTCATGGAACCAGCTTCGGCCAGTGCTGAAACACTAGCTATGACCGATGACTATATGCTGTTTGATCCTCGACAGCAGCGGTCAACGTTGGGGAGAGCTACCGCAGCCAATAAGAGAATGAACTTCGGTGAAGCGCTCGTCTTTGTTGTCGGAGGCGGCAGCTACGTTGAGTATTCGGCCCTACAGGAGCATGCAGCGCGGAGTTCAGCGAATGCTGGCAGTGCTGGATACACTGTCGGGACAGGCGGGAGAAAGCGCATTACGTATGGAAGCGATGCGATCCTCGCACCACAGGCGTTCATGGAGGTGTTACATAAACTTCAGATGCTGTCGACGTAAGCCATCTACCATCGTAGAAATGTTTTGTATTCGCTATGCGGGGCCGGCGCGAGGTCGCTAGTAGATGATCGGACTCGGTTCGATTCTTCCGCTTCTGATTTGCCCGCACTTTACGTGCCCTCTGTTTCGAGCTCCAGCCTGCGATAATCTGTCACAGCTGCTCAAACGTCGCATATGTCCTGTTCCACATCGCCCGTATGCTGGCTCTGGCTGCGCTGTCTTTCTTCCACTCTGCTGTCTCGAAGCCCGTTCAAATCAAGCCGTTGGTGCCAGACTGGGGTTGCACATGTTCCATGATACGCCATGAATGCGTTCTGACTCTGCACATGCACCATCGCGTGTTCCGGCAAAGCTTCAGCCTGTCAGCTGCACAATCACGGTTCATCAGCAGCAGCAAGGTGTGCGAATCGCCGGTCGGGCCGTCGCCGGTGCCGTTATCCAGGTACCCTGCCAAAGCAAACCTGACTCGAGATCTACAGCTGTGCAAAGAACAGGAAAATGAGATCATCGATGCAATTCAATAATGGAAACATGGTGATAATTATGAAGCTCTCACACTGCATCCTGTCTCTTTTGGGCTGTCGACCTAACTGATGCTGCTCGCTAAAGCATTGCTCTGACCAGAATGACCAAAGAGAGGCGACGCGTCTGGCGGTATTCAATGAAAGGCGGCGGCATTTATTGTTTGACTTGCTAGAATATGAGTGCAACGCTTCCGAGGCTTCGCTCGCTAATCTGCGCTCCGGTTTGGCGTGCGACGGTATAGCTAACAATTCTCGTTGTGGATTCTGCCGCTGTCTGCGCTCTCTTCTTACTCGTATACTACTACAGCAAGCAACTCAGTAGCATCCAAGCGCACATCAAGCAACACCAAACACTCTCCATATCGACCCTATATCGACATGGCTCCACTTACACGTCAAGCCAAGACTGCCATGCTCAGAGAGCAAGAAGAGGCAGCCGCTCAAGTCCAAGTCCCTCAACGCCGAAGCTTGAGGTTGGCAGCAGCCGACAGCAAGCGCAAGAGAGGCGACGAGGCAGATGATGCCCCAGAGGTCGGGCCCTCCACTCGAAGACCTAGCAAGAGGAGCAAGGCATCGCCACAGGGCGAGCCTGAGCAAACTGGCAGGGCTAGAAGAGGCAGCCGAGGTAGAAATACCTCCCGGGCTGCCAGGCGGCCCCGGCAAAGGCAACAGGCCTCTGGCCCAGCGAACGCGGCCTCGAGGCCTAAACGAAAGCAGCCACCCGCAAATAACGGTGCTGAGGAGGCGCAAGAGGACGGACGGCCAACCAAGAGGAGCCGTCTTTCTGCTGTCCACCGGCAAGGCAATCAAATTGCACACTCAGGTCCGTCCATCTTTAGTGCCGACTTTTGCTGCGGCCAGTCCTTGCTCGGCAATCAGCAGTAACTGATTCTTTCACTTTTCATCACAATGTGCCTTTTGCCCTCACACAGGTGCAGGGGATGCTCCCGCCGACCGACGCACCCGCAGTGAGCGACTTGCTCACTTCCGGACTCAGCGGGAGGCTGCCTTTCGGAACAAGAAGAAGGAAGAAAAGCTGTCGTCTCCATCCTCCTCTGCCCCGCCTCCTCCTTCCTCTTCGCCATCGACTTCGTCATCCTCGTCTGAACAGGATGATGAACAAATAGATGAACTTGATGAAGAGGAAGTAGACGAGCTTGAAGAGCAAGTACCTAAGCTCGAAGAAGAAACAGATGAGCTTGAAGAGGAAGCAAATGAGTCTCAAGAAGAAACAGATGAGCTTGAAGAGGGAGTGGATGAGTCTGAAGAGGAAACAGATGAAGTGGATAGTGAAGTAGACGAACTCGAAACCGACACAGCCACTGAAGATTCAGATGAGCTCAGCGATTACGAGCTGGATCAACCCACAGAGGGCATGACGGCAGAGGAGGCTTTTTGGTGGTTACACAGCCCCGAGAGAGCGCGAGTCGAAGAATGGCGCCATGGCGTTCTTCCTTGACTCCTCTCTTCCTTATACTTCTCTCGTGGTCTTTTTCGTATCACACGCTTCGGCAAGTGTCTGTAAAGCTCCTGGTCTTACTTAAGTGAGTTCCGGCGTTTATCTGTACTATTTAAGCTTTAGTTATGGTTGAAGTTAACTGGCTTGTTACCAACCTCGCTGACTCAACATTTGACTGTAAGCAGTTATTAAAGAAGAAAGCGTAGAGAAATCGACAGCAAGTAGTAGAAAACAGGCAAAAAGAAAAGAGAAAAAACCAGATAAAAAAAAAAAAAAGAAAAAACCAGAAAATGACAAAACAAAAATCAAAAAAGAAAAAGGAAAAACATAATTTGGCTTGCATACTTTAATGAACCTATTAAACATGGTCTCTGGAAGATCAACATGAATCTGGGTCGTTTGGGTGAATAACCCTAGCATGATCCCGGTTCACATTCAGTTATACAACTCTCCACCTGGCTTTAATACCTAAGGAGCACGGTAAGCGCCAATACGATGACGAAGAAGATGGAGGAGATGAAGTTTGAGTCGAAGTTTCTGACGGATTCGGGAAGAAGATGAGCTCGCACATAGCTGTGGAGAAAGCGAAAATGGACTCTGAATCCAAACTGAAAATAGAGATGAACATGGAACTGAGACAAAGTTGGACTGAAGATAAGGATGAGGTCTCAAGTGAAGATGAAGGTGAAAAATCAACTCGCTGCAGGCGAGGATTTAGATGAAAGTTAATGTGACAGAAGTACGCCAGTAGTCTGGAAATCCTGAGGCGGACAAGCTCAAGGCTAGGATTCGGGTGGTGCATGCCACATCCGAATCTATCATTGTCCCTTTACAACATCCAACACAGTAGGTCAATTCGATGAGACCGCTCCATCGTCTTCGATAGTCGGATCAACGCTATGCTGAAGCTGCCTACCTCCAAAAGGTCATATTATCGCAAAGCAAAGACACATCAGAAGACACCGTGTCGACTGGCTTTAGAAAACAACCTGAACGAGTCGTATATGCTGCTATACACAGACCGCATGGTTCAGCACATGCCCATAATCTCACCGTAGTTCTCGCTTAAGACAGCAATCTCACGGGGGTACTTGCCCATCTTCTGTACCAGCACCAAGAGCAGCTGGGGTTAAGCAGATCGCTTCAGCTGCACCGGCACGGCAACGCGCACCCGCTCCGCAATCAGCACCTGCACCACCTCGCCAAGCAGGATACGCACCCGTTCAGCGAGCCGAAAAGAATTTCTGTCAAAGAAGGCACTGGGATGACCATCACAATAGTATCGGTCACGGAAATGGAGATAAAGGTGAAAGTGACGACGTCGAACGCTGAAGGTTAGACAAGAATAGTTTCTACATCGAAGAAATAGAACGGGGTTCAAATGATGCTGGAAAGCGTCTTTAAGTAAAAGAGTATTACAATGCATTAGAAGAACATTACATTGGATAGGTTATAGAAGACGTGCAGGAAATAAACGCATGGAAGGATGCACATGGAAGGACAACGAAGACATTTAAAAAGCTTGTGATGATGCTGGACAACACGGCCAGGTCAACAAACTCTTAGAAAGAATAAGAAAACATCGAATAGATCACTCGAATGGGTTTGCAGAAGAACACGTACAAGCTATTGGGCGTGAATTCGCGAACGAAGATGATGTCTAAACGGACATCACAATAGCGAACAGAAGAACTCCAAACAGGCAAGAGATATATGTACCCAGTCGAATATCTTATAGCTCTAAACGAAAGTGTTTGAGGGGATGGAGCAATGCCGTTACCCCACAAGATCTCTTCTTTGATCGCCTTGTTTGTGATCCAAACTCCTACTCCAACACAGTGCGTCCCCATCAACAAGATTTTTGGTGTTCCTGCCGAGTGGCCTGCCGCATGTTATTCAGAAGCAAGATAGTTGACCGACAGGATCGTGGTGTGGAGAACGAAACGCTCGATAACAACAGAACAGGAGTAGAATCGAAGGGATATAGGAACGATCTCTTTGTTCGTAAATGGATAGACAGCCCTCTGATGCTCAATACTGATGCCATCTTCTTGCAGGAAACACATAACCCTTTTACCGTAGATCGCGAACAGATGACTTCGCATTCTCTGCATCACCGGTCCAATAGCAACAAGGCGCCCTTGATACTGCTGAAGACGAAGAAAATGGCTTTTCACATCAAGAAATCCACAGCGATAGTCGCGAAGATGAGAATAACAACAAGAAATATGGATTCGATAGAAGAATAGCTGCTAAATCGAGAAGAATAGATAAATAGGTGGCTTTGCGGAAGTTCTTAGCAAGAAATTCATCGAAGAAACTAACTACCGTGGACATCGCAATACTATGTCAGTTGAGCTTGCAAAAATAGCTCCTCATGGAAGGAATGAAAACACTTCGGACAGCATATGAAGTCGAACATCATGAAGATGAGCAGGTGGAACACCTCGCGGAGTAACACCAGGCAAACAGCACGGTCTGGCCATAAACCGCAGTTCCCGCCAAGCCGATTGGAAACTGGAAGGACCTTGTCGTATACACCCCATTCTCCATTCTACACGGCGTTCACATCTCCCAAGTAATCCACTCAATGAATTTATGGAGCCAGTTCGCCAATGTCAAGTCTCATGCCATAAACAGGCTCATACACGAACACTCATACAATCGAGAAGAAAGGTGATGCACGGCACAACTATGGACAGGAAGATGGCATCAACGGGGTGGCGGCAGTCACAGTCTTTTTCATCAGAACGGAGGACACATCGATAGGCTCGCATACCACTTGCTACGCCCATGGGGCGACGAAGCCATCATTTCGCAGCCGTAAGCAAGCGATCGACGACATGAAGATGCTGAAGATATACCTTCGCAAGGCGCTACAGCTCATTGGTCGGCACCCTCTTAATTGTACAATATTAGACCAAATCATGTTACCCCTTCCTTTCGAACGCCTAATAATTATGAAGACGGAACCGAATACCGAATGGTCGGGGCCTTTGCAACATCAACTGGTCAGGCAGTCCTATCGCTGGCCAATCAGTTTAGTTAGGGACAAAAGCGAAGGCACACAAGGTCTACTTTATCGGGCTCTGTCCCTGAGAATCAGGCCCCCTTCAGATTCTTCGCAATTCATCAACCACTATTTTCAGTTCCTCCCGCGAATCTATCCTGGTAAGCTCGCCAGCTCAACCATCCGGATTCACATAATTTCCATGCTAACAGCTCTTCCGGCACTAGATCGGACGCACGGCCAGAGTCGAAACACGCGAACGTATAAGTGCATATACCGAACGGAACAAGAGACGACAGCATAACTCAGTTCCAACATGGCGTCTGACTTACGGAGGTTCGCAGTTCACTCTCTCCCAAGCTTGACTCAGCTTAGTGTGAGCTTTTTGACACTATTATCACTATCACATCCACTGATTCCGAGGCCTTACACAGGGAAGTTGGGCAGGTCTTGGCTACCTTGAGAACAAACGGCTGCAGTAATACTCACCTTTCGAGATGCCACCCCTCTATTCCGCATTTGACGGAAACGAACAAGCATAGACATCAAAGGCAGGCAGCAGGCTCCTAAGGTTCCTTCGCTGCCTCCGTGCGCAACAAGGTACCGATAAACGGACAAGACAACGTCATTATATCTTGCTGGAAAACAAGTGAAGACACAAGATAAAAGCCAGAAGGATAGAATACGGTAGGGAGAGAAGGATGGTGAGGGGAAAAGCTGAAGGAGAGATGGAGCAGGAGAGGTAGGGAGAGGCGGAGGTTAAGGTTAAAAAGGATTTGAAAGGTTATGAGGATATGTATGCCTTGTTTGGAGACTTTCGCAGGAGTAGGAGAGTGGAGGGTTGATCTCACAGCCCTGACTCACGCAAGAACCGGTCAAGACCTCAAGAACGACTCTTCAAGACTTCCGACCCGACAACAACGACGATGTTGAAGATCGAGGCTACGAATACGACTCATCAAGACGACAACCTCGACGCGACCACAATACAACACGAGCGATACGACACGACCACGACTACGACCGCAGCTGTGATCAGGAGGACCTGGACAACAACACGGAGCAACCTCGAACTCGACAAAGAAGATCACGTGGACGACGATGAACACGATGCCAAGGACCAGTTCTCCGGCTTCAACCCTCAACAGCAGGAGACCTTGCATCGGCGCATTTAGCGATTAGAAGACCTTTTAGACTGGAAATGTAGACTTGAATATAGGCATTATCTAGATAGTATTCGTATTAGTATAGTACACTGTTTATGTAGCATTGTCCTTCGCATTTTAGTGTTAAATAAGCATAGGCCTTACTCTGCTTAGGTCATCGGGGCGATTAGCGTCGCGGATGCCCATACATGTAGTTATAGAGCAGTTCCAGCGGATGATAGATAGCACCTAATAGCGAAACATATACTTTACCCAGAGCCTTGAAAGCATTTACCGCCACCTGTGAGGGACTGCTGCTTCGGGTTCGAAGGGCAGTAGAAACCCCTCTGATATATCGACTCAAGCAATCTCAAACTTTGGATTGATTTAGGGAGAGGGCGTCAGTGCTTACTCAAACACTGTCTGTACAGGCCCATCTGTCCAGCTTTGGGAGCTTGACGGAATCAACATGGTCGATCCTTCGGCAGACCACTCGGTGATAGCCCAGCCTGGCTTGAGGAAGCGCAAGAGAGTGGATGCAATCGCATCTGACCCATCTGGTATAACAAAAGCAGTTATACCGGATCCCAAGAGTGCAGAGATGGCGTCCGAAAGGGCAGAGCTGGAGCAGCAGCTGATGCCTACCGCGGACGAATGTTTGAAGTTGAGAAGCGTGATCAGGATGTGAGTGTGTTTAGCTGGATAGACCTGAAAGCCTGCAGCGGCAGCAGCTGCACGTATACCGTTCTACAGACTTGCAGCGCTGACCATGTCCACCCGTGCAGGCTTGACAAGCGTGGTGTTGGCAGCGAGGAGCTTCCTGCCGAAGCTGGAGTGTCGACATTTCTAGATGCATTGGATCCAAGTCTGCCCGGATGGCCGCACGCAATACCGTTGCTAGAGGTGTGTATATGAAAGTGCCAGGCGTCCCTCACCCCCTTGCTTTCAACTTACACTGAGCCTCCTATGCATTTCCGTATTTGCAGTTCTACCTTGATTTGGCCAGCTCTGAGCTGAAAGTGCGTATAGGCGAAGGATCAAGGTCAAACATCAACGACACCGGTATGGCCGTCGATAGTGCAGAACAATCAACATACGCTTCCGCCCTTGCCTCGACTTCAGCAAGTCCAGCCAGTACTTCGTCTGCTGCGAGGGACATCGACCATTTCACGAGTATAGTTAGAGGTGTACTCGATGAGATAAAGGATGCTGCCGCCGTCCGGCTAAATCACAAGCCCATCAGTCTCTCCGGTGAGCACTTCTCCTGGGACGACCATGTATGATAGCGTGCTAAAACTCAGGTATATATATGGCTTCAGGCGCATCTAAAGCAAAGTACGCCCTGCACCGGTCTATAGGCGGCTCATACGATGTATTCACGTCCGTGATGGACGACGCGCCTGATGATGACAAGTTGTGGAGACAAAGTAAGCGGCTTGGTCTTGTCTCGCACTGCCTGCGCAGGTGCATCCGACTGAAGACCCCCGCCTGACAATGCGTTGTCGAACCTATCAGTGGGAGACACCGATCTTTTAGCAGTATATCCTACCGAACTGGCAGATTTGTCGACAGCACCTTCCCTAGGCGATCTCAATGGTCAACAGCCAATGACATCAAAGCGTGCCATCGAACTTCAACCGGAAATCGAACCTGGTGGGTCGTTCCTGTTCAGCGATTCCATGTGCCCACACCCTGAGATCGCTCCTTGTTTTACAGTCTCCTTCCTCTATTACGATCCTTATCATTCCTTTGCTCCAACGTACGATTCAAGTACATCTACACTATCATACGCCCAGTCTGTCTCGCTGCGGGAGTCGCGACAGGCAATGCAAGCATGGGATAATCGACCGTTGCCTCCATTGCCTCCAAGAGAACTAGCGGGTCCTGTACGTCCATCGCTGGAAGATGCATTAACTGCAATAGATCCCAGTCTCTTCAGTGCAAGCGAGACAAGCACAGCAAAGCCGGAAGAAACGAGATTATTTTTGCGCATGTTTGAAGACAGTCAAATGTTTGACAAGAGGCTCGAGGAGAACAAACATCTACTCCGTGTGCTTCAGGAGGCTCAGTGGCACCGCTTGAGGAAGTCAGTCTCGAAAGCGACGGACAGCGAAGTTGAATCAGCAGAAAGACTTTTGGAATCTCTTACATCCTTGGCTAATGCAAGACCTAGAACACCAGACCTTTCTGATACATCGAGTCCTTACATTTCGAATCCTGCTGTCACCGCGAGTATTGTGCAGACTAAACCGAGGGCATACTACGGGACATTGGACAAAGCGAATTACAAGGGTATTCCCGACTACGTTATGGCGAAGGAAGAAGGTAAAGCGAAGAAAGAAGGATCCTCGCTCGCACTGCCCGAATTGGGGCGTAAAAATAGCTCGCAAGGACCAAAGAAGAGCAAGAAGAATATAGCTTCGGCAAAAAAGGAGAAGAGCCAAGTACCGCTTGCAGCGACCGGCAGTCCGGCAGGTCAATTGTCCGAATTGGCAGTTCCACAAACGCAAGTCAAGCAGGAGACACCCGCTGCATAGCAAGGCGGAAGCAGCGTTGACCTCCATAGCGTCATAGCCTCGCAATAGATGTGTTGATTCAATGTGAAGCAGAATTCGAGAGCATGGATCATCTGTACGTGCGATGCAATCGGTGTCTCGGTCAATTCGTTACCTCCGCGAACTGATCTCATAGTGATCTGGCTTCAGCTTGAATCAGGCATGAAGCCATTGGCGCTTCCACCAGCCGCACCGGCCTTGACAGTAGGCAAGCGTCTTGTTTAGATTGTGCAAGCCCTTTGTACTACGCTGGCTGTTAGTCAGCTTGGCTGCCTCGTGTGCATAGTTGAAGACAGATGTACGGTATTCAAAGGACAGCTGAAATCAGAAAGCACATCGTCTCGGCATTGCGGCTTACAAGACGGGAAGCGGCGATACAAAGGTCACACAATGCACAGCTGACATCCACTGAAGGGACAGCATGGTCCGAAATGAAGCTTAAATCTTGATGGAACACGGCGGAGAATGGCAGAAACACCCTACTAATGGAGAAACCTCATCGTCTTTGTTTATCGTTTCACCGGCAAGCGAATGATAATTGCTGCTGCCGGTCTGATATAAAAAGGCGACGTGACGATTCCCGTCGGATGGGCACTATATGGGACCCTCGCAATGGATCGTGATGAGCGGAGCAGCGGACCTATCGATACGAAAAACAGGATAGGATCGAATCGAACAGAGGAAGTTCAGCACACCCAGACCGTTCAGCAAGTAGAACACAGGGGACGGTGCGTACTGAAAATCGATGTATGTCCCATAGTAATTCTGGTAATCCCTCACCACAAGGCGAAAGTTGCCGCAATTGGCCTGTGGAGCAGTTAGCCAGACATCTACGTTCTGGCCTGCTGTTTGGGGTGTGAGATACTTTGCGAGCTATGGTCAGAGAGATCAAGGTAGGGTTCCCATCGCGTCAGCGATATGTAGCTCACTTGGTGTTCAGACGCGGACACTCACCGAAATCTCGTTACCGCCAGCAACATCGCGCAGGGCGACATCTACACGCCAGGTTTGGGCGCTGCACCAGAATGTGTTGCACGGAGTCTGGAGGACGTTGACCGTTTTGTACTGGAACCTGCATTTATGGGACGAGAAGGGTTCAATGCCAATCAGTGTTTCCTCTCTGGCATGCGATATGCTCGATGCATGCATGTATGCCTGCACACCGTAGCTTTAGAGGGGGCCAGTTATTGCCTGTCGTGAAGACCGTTCCGCCTGCAGGTGAGATGACTACGCCGGCTGGTACAGAGGAGAGGCTGTCTAAGCAGGAAGCTGACGGTAAGCGTATCGAGAGAGGCCCTACAAGGCCCTGGAGCGCGCTCGACCAGCTCGGAAGGTGCAGCACAGGCGGACCGGTTCGACAGGCCGGATGTGAGTATGAGGATAGCACTTGCGAGGAACTGGGCGATAGAGCAGCGCATGATGCCGAGGTGCGTCGCAGTGCAGAAGGTGAGAAGGTAGAGAAGAGGCGCAGATGGATGGCGGGGCTGATTGCGTTTCATCTACACAGGCTCGTGGCATGCGCTGTGTCTCTCTGGCATATGTGGTCCGGCAGCTGCTGCGGGTGTTGTACAAGTCGACATCACGTGCACAGCGAATCATGATTGGACCCCGGCAGGTCCTGTTGTAAGTGGAGACAGCTTGTCGAGGAATCCACTGGATGCTGTATCGTGAGCTGGAGAGTCTGTCTCGCAGTGGCCGGCAGTGCGCTGTTGTCGATGGGCAAGACTTTCCTCGAGTTTCGCGCCCGGGACTATCGGGCCAGTGTCCCAGCATCAGCATTGCATGGACCGGAGCAGCGATACAATCAGAGCGAGTCGATGTAACCTCGTCAGCATCGTGCTCCTAGATCTTGCTCCCATTTCAAACATGGCCGTGTGCACCTCATCACCGCGGCCGAAAGATACAGCCGTTCCAGGTCAGAGAGACCGACGTGGACCGACGCATGCATGCATGGCAGGGGAGTAGGGGGATCAGAGGGCAATCATGGATGCAACAGCTGACTGAATAACAACAGCATAAACGGCAGTCAGTATTTCCTCTGGTTATCCTTGTTTCGAGCAAGGCATGCTGTCCATTTAATCGGAATGCTATGTATACCCCCCTCCTGCCTTTTCGGGAAGGTCGGGAAGCCCGAAGTGAGCTCAGAAACAGGCAGGCAGTAATGCCTTGGCCAAAAGGTATATGGACGATAGTGTGCCCCAAACTCGTCCATCTCCCTCTCTCGCCCTCTTCTCGCTCCTCCCGCTGCGGTGTCCCGGCAAGGGCAGCACCACAATACAATCGACGGCATCTCTGCTTCTACACGACTGGAAAGCGAAGCAGAAAGAAGAGACGAGGGACACGAGATCGGAGCAGATACGCCGGTGACCTTGCCGCGTGCAGCAGAGAGAGACAGGGAAAGAGCTTCACCTCCAAGAGAAGCGTTCTCCCGCCTCTGCACCGTCAAAGCAGTCACGTTCGCACGAAGCACGGGGTGGTGCCTGCAACAGACAGGACATCAAAACAGCAGCTCAGCGTGGAAGCAAGGCGCAGCGTATCACCATCAGCAGCACGGTGTCTACAGGCATCGGGTGGCTTCGTTTTGTCCTGCCCAAACCGCCCGCAGCGTTCGTCCTGCACGTAGGGAAGATCAACCCCGCCCGAAGAGTAGGGGCGCCGCATCAGACCGGAGACAAGGCAGCAAGGAGATCAGCTACGGGATTAGCTACGCCAGACGGTCAATAGCTGCGAACAGCTCTCACTGGACTGGCATAAGCGGCCTTTTATCGGTTCATTTACCACCGTGGTGCCTGTCCTGAGGTAGACCTCCCACCTCCGGCTAGCCAGGTCTTTACCAGAAAGCACAAAGCATGGCTGCATCGGCAGCTACGATGTCCGCCAATTGGGCATACCCGACAGCAGGGAATGCCAACGGGAGCGCACTTCCAAGCACTCAACAATCGCTGCTGTCACCACCATCAATGTCAATATCAACTTCATCAAAGCTGCGATCTCCCCCGAACCACCCTAACAAGGCCCTCACAGGCACGTACAGTATGAGTCCTCCAGGAACAGCAGCTTCAGCAGCTTCATCGAATGGCGGACCTGGATCTGCGTCTTCAGCCACTTCTCCATCGCTGGGCGACCTAGGGAACACCCTGCATTCTACATTCAGCAGCCTGTCCCTAAACAGCGGGTCTACTGCAGCAAGTTCGGTCAACGCCCACAATTACAGCAATGCAAAATCACCTTCGGATTATACGAGGCCGCTGCCTATGAGGACACCCTCGTCTGGTTCACTGCCGTACTATCAGAACCAGCAGCCGGCGGTGCAGATCTCGGCCATCGGGTCCGGAAGATCAGGTACTTCGCCCCCTTCTAGGAGCGGTGGCAACCTGGACAGCCTGAACGAGAACAGTTCAATAGTAGGATCACCATTAAGCAACAACGCGCTGTCACCGAACCCCGGCGTGTCGCAACAGCTACCTCCTCCGCAGCATTTTCAGCAACAGCAGAGGCATACGCCTTCGCATAGCCTACCTTGGCCATCCTATGCAAGCACAAATGCAAACGGGGGACCGGACCCCCTAGCATTCCTTTCCGAAGGATCCGACCCGCAATATTCCAGCCGGTCGAATGGAGCTTATGATTCTCGCAACGGCATGGACATCAACAATGGTGGCCAACAGAGCCATTTCAACAGTCACTTTCAGCAGCAACAGCATCAACGGCAACCTACAAGCAGCGACATTAGCAGTAGAAGTCGCCGTCTGCATCAAACAAACCAGTATGATCAGCAACCACACACAAACCAGGACGAAAATAGGCCAGACGGTCAGAATGGCGGTGAAGCGTCGTCATTGTCCTCTTCGTCTCGCTTCGCACAATCGCAATTTAACCTAGACCATGCGCAATTAGCGAAATCCAGAGAGCAAAAGGATCTGGACGATATCGATTCTGGTCAGAGAGCGTCGGCAACTCTATGGATGGGAGATCTGGAAGGATGGATGGATGAGATGTACATCAAGAGATGCATAACCGCCTTAGGGTGGGATAAGGAGGTCACCGATACTTCGAGTTCTACATCTGGTACTTCTAGCCAAGCGAATGGTCCTAATTCAGTACAAACCTCGGTCAAGATGATCAAAGGCGCTTCGAGCACTTCAGGCTATTGCTTCATTACTTTCCCTACTTCTGCACATGCGCAGGCTGTATTGGCGCATTTTAGCAAGCAGCCACCTATGCTTATGCCAGGTTCAGAAAGGACCTTTAAGCGTGAGTCAAAGCTTTGTTCTCTAAATGAATTGCTTGTATAGATAACAGAATACTGACTTTTTCCTTTTCCGTTCAGTCAACTGGGCGACCGGCCTACCTGGCGTACAACCAAAATGGGAAGGCGAATATTCAATCTTCGTTGGAGACTTAGGCAGAGAAGTAACAGAAGGTGAACTGGTGGCCCTCTTCACACCTCTATTCCAGTCCACAAAATCGGCCAAAATCATGTATGACCCCACGACTGGCTTGAGTAGAGGGTATGGATTCGTCAGATTCGGTGATGAGAATGACATGTCTAGGTCATTGGCTTTAGGTCAGAACAATACCGGGTCAGGCTTGAGCTTGAGGGGCAGAACCTTGAGAATCAGTGAAGCCTCTGGTTCCGGCGGTGGCGCTCGGAACAGGACACAAAGTAACGAGGTTGAGTCTGCTGGACTCAATCCTTCTAGGAATGCTCGTGAGCTTCATATCAAGGTACCCCTTAACGGTAAGTGGATTGCCCTGATCTCGCAGCTTTGCATCATGCTCACTAATCTCCGGTCTAACAGGTGCAGCTCCCACGAACCTGCTCGCTCCACAGGCAAGTGGATTTAGTATACCAGTCGCTTCTCCTACTTCACCTTCGGTAGCCTCGACCCCTTACTCTGCAAACCACCACGGTTCCAACGGCAGCTCTGGCCACGTCACTCCACTATCTCCAGCCTCTGACCCCACCAACACAACAGTCTTTGTCGGCGGCTTGCCAGCATGCATAAACGAGGAAACCCTCCGATCATTCTTCCAGCATTTTGGGGAAATAACATATGTCAAGATACCACCCAACAAAGGATGCGGATTCGTACAATTTCTCCGAAGACCAGATGCGGAATTGGCCATAGCTAAAATGCATGATTTTCCTATCCACGGTAAAAGTCGAATCAGACTTAGTTGGGGTCGTTCTCAAGGTGATAAACAAGTTGAACATGTAAGAAAATTGGCAAATGCCCTGAATGCTCCTTTTGAAGCTGTTTGGAGAATGGTGCAAGGTCAGGATAGTTCAACTATCAAGCAGATTGCAAGCGCTGTTGGTGGTAATAATCACATCAGAGGTGGAGCGGGTGGAGCGAGAAGTGGTCCCAGCCATATGGGTCCTGCTGATCCAGAAACCGCTCGAGCTGGCTTAGCAAAGTTGGCCAGTCTGCGAAGCAGCATGGGTCCTAGTACGGGATCTCCTTCTCCTCATGGAACCTTCAGCGACTCTATCCCTCGTAGCGCTATTTTCGAAGGTACCCAAGCCGGCCTTCTCGGTGTTTCACCGGCTTCTGCGAATCAGGGGCAGCAACATCAGCAGCCGATATCAGGGCAATATGGACTTCACGATTCAGAAGCCTACGCATTCCGGCCGGCTGCTCCAGCTATGCTAAGTGCAGCAGAATTTGGCTTTGCAGGACCTGCACCACCGCAACGCAGTACCGATGCTGGACCTTATTCACGCGTTTCACCTTCTACATTTGCCCCTTTGAGCACGTCGAACCTTGCGGGTCAGCCGCAACAGAGCATGTCCTTGTCACCAAATACACCTACACCTGCAGGCGGTGAATACACACACCAACAGGAACAGCCCTCGAAATACCAACACCCTATGGCAGGCTATGGAGGCAATTTCGATCCATATCATCCGGTCTCGATTTCTTCACCGGTCGGCTATGGCAATGCACCTGGGCCAGGAATTTTTGGCGCAAGTTTCGATGCGTCCTCCACATTTGGCCCCCGAAGTTGGAGGCAACAGCAGGGGGTGGATGTTTCTGCTCCCATCCCATCTTTCCAGGGCGGTCGTCCCGAATTTGTAGCCCCCAGCTAGCGTGCATGATAGATGTGAGGAAAGAAGAACAACTCTCGGCAGGCGATTCTCCCTCTTTCACCCCAGCTACCCTTACCGTGCAGTAAATGTCACCTTCCCAGGCATAGTCTCGAACGCAAATCTAGACCTAGCCATTGTAAACCGCCTTCCATTTACTCCAGCACATTGCATTAAGCTTTTCAGTTAGTAATAGTCAACATACACAGCAGTACGGCAAGTCCACAGCAGGCATCAAGTCTCCGGCATCCGTCTTTTTAGCACCCTCATTCACTTCCGTAGCGCAACCAGCATGCAGTTTCCACACCTTAACCCCCACCTGAATTCAGTTGTACAACAAGTCACAACTTCAGCACAGGCACACGCGACTGTCAAAAGAATCCAATCCATCATCCTTTGCATCCGTTCCAACATATGCGGCATTCCCTCCTTTCTCTGTTCATCAAAATTTTGGCTTTTCGCTCTTCTATCTTCTACTAGATTTTATACCTTCCCCAACCAGGGCGTGCCCTCTTCCCGCTGCTATTTCTTGAAGACTTTCTGGTGTCTCGTCTCCCTCATAGCCCTCATACTTTACTCCCATAGTGCTATAGTCAGCACCAGCCCCATGATCCTATTCTCTTTCTTGGAGCTTCTAATTTTTTTCGGGCCTCTTTGGGTGTATGCTTGATTTCAGCTTGTATCAGCAATTCAAGTCCAACAACATTTGTTTGTTCGTG
This sequence comes from Cystobasidium pallidum, assembly GCA_001599955.1. Lineage (NCBI taxonomy): Eukaryota > Fungi > Basidiomycota > Cystobasidiomycetes > Cystobasidiales > Cystobasidiaceae > Cystobasidium > Cystobasidium pallidum. The sequence continues at coordinate 106,255 of BCIL01000024.1, read as the reverse complement.
TTCGTGTTAGGAGTGTCGCAAGGTCCCCTAGGGCTTGTCGTTGTATGTGCAAGCATCGTCGTCGTCGTCATGGTCAGTCCAATTAGCAAGCTATATACTGAGCATTATTCAGATACTCCGCGACATTTGCTCAGAAATAACTCTCATAGTTTCGCAATTGCCTTGGCAAACAGTGAAATTGCATGTGATTCAAGAAATAGCATACATCGTGCAAATGAGCAGAGCATGTTCTGATTGCAAGATGACTCATATGAGATCTTATTAAAGTGGGATGCCAAGACCACGCTACAGGTACTAAAAAGGTAGGAGATAGAGGATGATTGTCTATGATAGTATAGCAAGTTTAAGTGCACAAGGATCTTCCCATTCGCGTTGAAGAAAGGTTTGAATTCTTTGCCTTGATATGCCTCAGCAAAGAGGAAGGCTGATTGATGTTGCGGGGTACAAGAAAATAGAATGACAAGATTTGCGTTGAATAGTATGAGTAAACGATGTTGCGTTTCGCAAAAGCGAAGAAGACAGGGTTGAATGCAGAAATCACGAATAGCCTCCAAGGAAAAGAGGAAACCGAAAACATTGTAGAGGAGAGAATTGAGAATCATGGTTTGACGAGAAGAAACATGTTTCTTGGCCATCTCGATCTTCCTTTAGTGAAGGCTGCTTGTTTGGGGATCTCTGCCCTCTCTGTAGGGGGACACAATTAAGGAAATGAAAAGGGACATCTGCTGATAGAGCGCGAAAAACCGTAGTATCTAAATGCTCGCATCGGAATTAGAAGCTTGCGTGTTTGCACCGGAAGCTCTTTCCGTCTTGCCAGTGCTTGATTTCTTCAACTTGGGCATTGGGCCAGCTGACCTGTGAAGGGTCATCGTGTGCCAAGCTTTGTAAATCTCATTGATGGGTGTATAATAGTACAGATTCGTCCAGGCGTAGAGCGAGTCTACTTCTTTCGATACTGTGGTCCAATCCTCTGTGGAAATTCAAGCAAGCGCAGAAGCAGACGATGTCAGCATTTCCGCCGTTACGTACCCTTATACTCAAAAGAAAAGATACAAAAGAGGTATGGAAACTTACTGGACATTTCACCCCTCAAATTCAGATAGTCTGCCGTCCTATCCGTCAAAATAACAGCAGCACCCCATTTGACAGCTTGAATCATCTGTTTCCTGTCATTGACCGTCCAAACATATAATTCTTTTCCTTCTCTAGCACATGCTTTCCTAAAGTCACTACCTTCTTTGCCTATCAAAGTAGCATAATTGAGTGAAAAGGCAGAACATGCGTTCCAGAAGAATTTCTTGGCTATGCTTGGTGATACTCCTATATGAGCTAATTTGCAATAAGGGAGGATACGTTGTGCTGGTTCAATGTATTTCGCGTGCCATAGTCCTGTATTTGCAAAGGCCCAAGAACATGATCAGCCTCCATGTACTGGTAAAAGCCTCTGAAAGCCTTGTTGGGATGAAATGCACTTACCCAAAATCAGTCTCGGAGCAAGTTCAGTCTGCCATCCGCTGAATTTGATAATTTGTTCATGCATGAGCTTGAAAAGAACCTCAGGATCATTGTCAAGCTTAACGTCGACATTGAGATGGACGTGTCTAGCTTCGGGCTTCATGAGGAGTTGCAGCGTTTCTGCAAAGGTGCAGATATTCTGAGCTGGTAGTTTGGTAGCTGAGAAGGGAAGTAGAGGGGAGCACAAGGAGCCACAGCGGTAAGAGGCAACAAGGATCAGCTCATACGACTCATTTTCTTCGTTATTTGGACCGATGATCGAACCAGAAGAGAAGAGACCTACTGCGCAGCTGATCGATCCCGCCAATGTAAGGCTGTTTTGAAATGAGACCTTTTCCATTGGTAGTCCTGTTTAAATACTATACCAATAAAACATGCATGTTGCAATTAGCTATGATGATGCTGACTGAAAGTACTGACTGTATAAGCAAAAGTCAACACTAACGGCATCATGGAACATGACAATCTGACCATCGAGCGAGACGTGTACATCTGCAAGACGAGGCGATAGATGGGTCCGATGAATTTGTATGTCCAGCGTAGTAAGGACATTGTGGCGTGTGTGTCAGGTAGGCGGGTATGAAGGCAGAAAGTGTCAGAGTCGTCCATGAACTGCCAGCAGGAAGGGGGGAAAGAAGGGGGGGG